>JACXGI010005873.1:0-37431 GCA_016801175.1 Esox masquinongy
GACTGAGAGACCATTTAAAGGCCTTTGCAGGTGTTTTGAGTTAATTAGCTGATTAGAGTGTGACACCAGGTGTCTTCAATATTGAACCTTTTCACAATATTCTAATTTTCTGAGATACTGAATTTGGGGTTTTCATTAGTTGTCAGTTATAATCATCAAAATTAAAAGGAATAAACACTTGAAATATATCAGTCTGTGTAGAATGACTGTATACATTATAGAAGTTTCACTTTTTGAATGGAATTACTGAAATAAATCAACTTTTTGATGATATTCTAATTATATGAGCAGCACCTGTATACTTCACACGCATATACATATATACTTCACTAGCATATACATATATACTTCACTTGCACATACATATATACTTCACTTGCACATACATATATACTTCACTCGCATATACATATATACTTCACTTGCACATACATATATACTTCACTCGCATATACATATATACTTCACTTGCACATACATATATACTTCACTTGCGCATACATATATACTTCACTTGCACATACATGCATTCTTCACTCACATATATACTTTACTTGCACATATGAATTCACAACTGGAAGTTACTACCACAAGGTGGCACACTATCCGCCAATAACATAAAAAAAACTGTTTGAGACAGGTGGAGTAATGGCGTTAAACAAAGCGGCTCAGGTCGAAGCATTGTCTTTGCTTCAAAATATACTACAGACTCCGTCTGTGATTAATGCTGTTGTCACATGAAAAGATATATGAAAAGATGACCGTCAACTCATTCGAATGTCACTCAATAACCGTAGGATGACATCAAGTGACCTACAAAAAGAATGGCAAACAGCAGCTGGGGTGAAGTGCATGGCGAGGATGGTTCGAAACAGGCTCCTAGGGGCAAGGCTGAAGTCGTGCAAAGCTAGAAAAACGCCCTTCATCAATGAGAGGCAAAGAAGAGCCAGGCTGAAGTTTTCAAAAGACCTTAAGGATTGGACCGTAGAGGAATGGAGTAAGGCCATCTTCTCTGACGAGTCAAATTTTCAGCTTTGCCCAACACCTGGGCATCTAATGGTTAGACGGAGACCTGGAGAGGCCTACAAGCCACAGTGTCTCACACCCACTGTTAAATTTGGTGGAGGATCGGTGATGATCTGGGGATGCTTCAGCAAGGCTGGAATCATGCAGATTTGTCTTTGTGAAGGACACATGAATCAAGCCAAGTATAACGTTATCCTGGAAGAACACCTGCTCCTTCTGCTCTGACAATATTCCCCAACTCTGAGAATTGGTTTTTCCAGCAGGACAATGCTCCATGCCACACAGCCAGGTCAATCATGGTGTGGATGGAGGACAACCAGATCATGGCCAGCCCAATCTCCAGACCTGAACCCCACTGAAAACCTCTGGAATTTGATCAAAAGGAAGATGGATGGTCAGAAGCCATCAAACAAAGCCCAGCTACTTGAATTTTTGTGCCAGGAGTGGCATAAAGTCACCCAACAGCAATGTGACAGACTGGTGGAGAGCATGCCAAGACACATGAAAGCTGTGATTAAAAATCAGGGTTATTCCACCAAATATTGATTTCTGAACTCTTCCTAAGTTAAAACATTAGTATTTTGTTGTTGAAAAATTAATATGAATTTGTTTTCTTTGCATTATTTGAGGTCTGAAAACAATGCATCTTTTTTTGGTTATTTTGACCAGTTGTTATTTTCTACAAATAAATACTCTAAATGACAATATTTGTATTTGGAATTTGGGAGTAATGTTGTCAGTAGTTTATAAAATAAAACAAAACTGTCCATTTTACTCAAACACATACCTATGAATAGTAAAACCAGAGAAACTGATAATTTTGCAGTGGTCTCTTAATTTTTTCCAGAGCTGTGTATATATATATATATATATATATATATATATATATATATACATCGATCAGCCATAACATTATTACATATCATTATCCAAGTCTACCTTAAAGAGAGAGCAATACAGAGGTTTACTTAACGAGAGCAAATACAGAGGTTTCACCACAAGGTGCAAACCATTCATAAGCCTCACGAATAGAAAGACCAGATTAGACTTTGCCAAAAAACATCTAAAAAACCATGGGCATGCATGGCTTCCAATGGCACTGGGTCACCAGTGTTTATTGATGATGTGACAGAAGACAGAAGCAGCCTGATGAATTCTTTGCTCAGATTCAGCCAAATTCAGCGGAATTTATTGGACGGCGCTTCACTTAACAGATGGACAATGACCAAAAACATACTGCAAAAGCAACCCAGCGTTTGGTGATGTACATGCGTTCCAGACTTCAAGCAGTCATTGCCTGCAAAGGATTCTTGACAAAGTATTGAAAATGAACATTTCATTTATGATTGTGTTAATTTGTCCAATTACATTTGAGACCCTGAAATAAGGGGACTGTGTATGAAAATGGTTGCATTTCCTAAACGTTTCATAAAATATTTTTGTTCAACCCCTTGAATTAAAGCTGAACGTCTGCACTTCAATTGCATCTAAGTTGTTTCATTTCAAATCCATTGTGGTGGCGTACAGAGTCAAAATTATGAAATTTGCGTCAGTGTCCAAATATTTCCGGACCTAACTGTATTTTCGGGTGGCTTTATTCTCCGCAATCTCCGGATACCCCATCATAAAAAACGATCAGTCCCCAATCCGTTTTTTCTTTGGTCATCATCAACGAGAAACGACTTGCTATCCGATTTAAGGTATTGCATATATAAACCAAACCGTTTATCTAGGTAGGTCACAGAGTAAAATTAAAATAATCACAAATTACTAGCACCTGCACATGGACGATCGATCAGATCCGAGACTTGCAATGCTTATCATGTGTCAGCTATGGATTGGCAAACAAGCGAAAGTAGGTGGAGTTGAGTTTGCACTATGAATGGTTCTGAGACAAAAAAAAATCCTTTAACAGCAACAAAGAAAACATTTACGGTGCTTAACATATCAAATTATTCACACTTTGAAAACCCTAATTATTTGTAATGACCCAATTCTGAATTCACAGATGCTTTGCCAAAAATAGTTAAAATATTTCAGGCAGAATTCTTTCGGCAGCCTATGTGAAATTTTCTAAATTACGATGTAATTGTGAAAAGTATGCTGTATCTTTGCAAATGGAAATCTGTAATGCATAGGCATTTTATATTGGCAAATTCAATTGTAGACAAATAAATCCACCTTTAACGAATCATTTAGAAGAAAAGTTACCTTTAAGAAATGCCCCCTCGGGTTCAATTAAAATTTAAGGATGATTAGAACTCAAAAGATGACCAAGTAAAGGTCAGAGAGGAAAGCCGAGGGCATACCAGGGCATGGGTACACGCCCATCTCCAAATAGTACATTAACTTCCTTCTTATCACATTTAAAGTCTTGAAATAAATTACTTAAAAATGGGCGGAAACGGTCTGAATGCCCTGATAAAAAGAAAAACATAATTTTGTCATAGATAAGAAATTGTACTAAATTCTTGGTCGGGATTAGCTGGAACATTTTCATGTTTGTAAATGTGTATCTTATTTTGAATAATTTCACCCATAACCTATTATTGTATCAGTTGTATCAGTCAAACTTGTTTTGAAATGTTGATATTTCTATTCTTGTTAGATTCTGGAATGACGAGCTTGAAGTTACGCCTAAGGGTTCCTGGTGGGGACGCATTAAGCTCTATTAACAGCAAGCTAAGCTTATTCATTAAAGGGGTAAGCAACCAAAACACCCACTAAAATTATATAAATAATTCAGTAATGTAAATGTATGAGAAAAATATGTTCTGTGACATTTTTCACAATTTCATAGTTATAAGTTAGAATTTGGGTAGGGATGTAGGGTTTAATCATTGCCTAAAGGAAGAGAGGGAACATTTGTCATGTTGCTTCACAAGTAAGCATCATGCTTTTGTAATGGATGCAAGCTTTAATTTGAAGCCAGATGAGTGAATAGAGGAACGGGTGACGTGGGAGAACGTGGGTTGAACATTGGGGGGCTGCAGAATTCTGGAAAAGATGTAGGGGTTTGGTGGCAAAAGCAGGGAGCCCTAACAACAGTGAGTTCAGTCAATCAATCAAATGTATTTATAAAGCCCTTTTTACATCAGCAGTTGTCACAAAGTGCTTTTACAAAACACCCAGCCTGAAACCCCAAGGAGCAAGCAACAACAGTGTTGAAGCACAGTGGCTAGGGAAAACTCGCTAAAAGGTGACGAAATTTAGGAAGAAACCGAGAGAGGAACCAGGCTCCGTGGGGTGACCAGTCCACTTCTGGCTGTGCCGGGTGAATATTTTAAGAGTGCAATTGTTCAGACTGTCCATGGATTAATAGTCATCTTCAACAGCACGCTCTATATTTTTACTGTTAGGATTGAGAATGGAAACATGTCATCACATTCAAGAAACTACTAAGGTTAATATATTGAACTAAAAAATGTATTACGTCTTCATCCTAGATTTGTGAAATATCTTTTTCTTCACAGTTTAGTTTGAGATAAGTTTCCATCTATAGATGTTCCAGAGATAGTAATACGATCAACAAACTTTCAAAAAACTCTGTTGATAAGAAACCACTTGCTAAGTTTATGTTTAGGTGTATAATAAGGTTTTGGGTAATGGTTTGGGTTAGGGTTATGATTAGGGTTAGGGTTAAGATAAGGGTTAAGGTTAGTAGATAGTTAGTTAAAATGTTAATGATTTTCAGTAGATCGTCTGTGGACTGTATACAGAAACACTTTTAAGTCATTCAAAATCAAGTGTTACTGTGAAATAAATGCAGAATTTCTTGAATGTAACTTACTTTTTGTTTAATCATATTTTCGATTAAACAAAAAGTAAGTTACATTATTATGTGTTTTAACAGGGGGGGGCAATCACTTTTTCACACAGGGCCATGTGGGTTTGAATTTTGTTTTCCCTTAATAATAACAACCTTCATTTCAAAACTGCATTTTGTGTTTACTTGTGTTATCTTTGACTAATATTTAAATTTGTTTGATCTGAAACATTTAAGTGTGACAAACATGCAAACAAATAAGAAATCAGGAAGGGGGCAAACACTTTTTCACACCAATGTAAATGAGCACTCTATGCATGCTCTACAATCACAACAGCGGTTTCAACATTAGCACCGTCTAAGAAATGTAAACTACACTGCAGAGTTTTAAAAAATTGTTGAAATATGTGATCGATCATGAATAGTAAAGAAAACTGCTATCTTTTTTTGACATCACAGACAAAACTAGTCTTCAACTCCCTGAATGTAATAGTAATCTGTTAATTAAATTCAGTCTTATATGAGGAAGGTAGGCCCTATCTGGGTATCCAGGGTGTCTGCTGAAAGCTGAGAGTCTTGTCTTTCCAGCAGTGCCTTCCAATCTTTGGTGTGACTCAGCAGCATAGAAATCTACCATGTTGGTATTACACAAACTATTACATACTTAATTGGGAAAATTGTGTGTACAGTATACCTCTGATTCATTAAAATAACAGAGCTGGGTTTTGTTTCACCCGGGCCCCATATTTTACAATGGATACACCCCCTCCCTGAAAAACAGAAACAACTCCTAAACCACAGTTATTACCATACTCTTTCAATGTGCCGTAGTTTCTGTCATATTTTATTTGTTTTTTGGAGGGATGAGTGGAGCTTGACTGGCTTTTGCATGCAACGGTTTAATTGACAGTCAGTACAGTTCAGTTGTGTTGGGAGGACAGTTACGGCTGAAATCGTATTACTGCATTTACATCGAAGGGGTTGGGACCTTGCGCTGTCCCACCCGGGCTATTGGCCAACTATGTGATTATGTATGGAAAAGACGGATATCTTAATGTCAAAAAATACTTCAGAAAGATAAATTATTTTATATCGGTTTTATTATTTCAATATTCGGAGATATGACCAGCTTCAACCTACACGACTAGACTTGGTGCTTCCTCCCTCCATATTGCTGTCGAGTGCTGCTCTAGTGGTATTGTCTGCCGAGAGCCGAAACCACAACAGCCAGGAACTTATGAAAGACTTCCTGAGCGTCAGCATTGAAAACTTCTGGCCCGAGCTTGGCGGCCACGCACACGGTGATGCATTCCGCGAGGAGCTGTGGAAAGGAACGGCGTAAGAACCACATGGATAATTAAATACTGTAATATATCGTCTCATAACGCTTTATAGTGTAAGTCATAGATTGTGTTCCCGTAATTATCTTACAGGCTAGCTGTTCATTTCTCCAAGTCAATATATCACAACGCACAATAGTGTACCAGTACAGCGTATGTGTATTATTTTTTCTCATTCTTAGTACTCACCCTGAAATTGTCAGGATCCACGTGCAGTTGCTCGGAGTGCTTCACACTGAGAGCAGCGTAGGTGTTCTTGATGTCATGCAGGTTATGAATAGCTTTTTCCAGCCCGTGTATCACGGTCCTTCCATGCTTAGCCACGTTGGGGTTACCCATGATGGCAGCGGGTGTGGACAGGTTACCAAATGAGCTGAAGTACCTCTGAGTCCAAGGAAACACGATCAGACATCTGAAAGTAAATAAAATATTAATTAAATATTTAATAACATCTATTTCACAATCAATAGGTTTGACTCTGAACCGCATCAAAAGTTAATAATACGATATGTAAGCAAGTAGTGCTAGATTACCATGTAATTATTTATATATAATATTTTTGATAATCATCTACCTGGCAAAGGCCTGGTGTCCGATCTCATCCACACCGATCTTTCCCCAAAGGCTAGTGATGGCATTGCGCTCAGCATTTGTCCAGTCGACCATGTTGACGTTTTTTCGGCGATTTCTGTTGGTACTACCAAAATGCTCAAAAGGATTCCTGTGCTTGGTTTCACATGGGATGTCCCATTTATCGATGTTCATTGTCTCCGCCCTAAAAAGAACCCAAGAAATGATTGGATAAATGTTTTATGTGGGCAAGGTCATTGAGTGTGGCGCGTATCCGGATTCTGGCAATTTCATCCCAACTGTTAAGATAATGCTTGGTCATTCAGGCGTAGCCAAAGTGAAATGATTAAAGATGGGGAAAAAAACAACAAAAAACAACAACCTTCGCTAAAGGTAATGGGGTTCCAGAAGAAAAACACAGCACGTGCAGACATAATTTGGGAATTGAAACAATTTCAGTAATTTAAAGGTAAACTAGCATATATCGGATTTTTTTAATATGTCCGCTGTTTTTCTGATCATTACAATAATCAAATGCATTTTAATAGTTTCTGTAAAAATAATTAAGTCCGTTTATAATATGGTCTCGTTTAAAAAGGAAAGCATGTTACATTCGTACCAAAGCTTTCGACAACAATAAACAACAATAAAATAATTTATGATACTGCTTTATCTTTATATTCAAATGGCCACACTTGAGTCTAATGTCAGTTTCATAGGCTAGCCTTTATCAGGGGAATGACGTAATACATTCTGGACACTAACTTGGAGATTTGCCCATTTAATGAAGTCCTTTTAATACAATTCACATTATTCTAATGTTTTGTGATAGACATACGATTTGCAACGAAAAGAGCCATTTGCATTGATTTGTCTCAGTATGTTTAGGACTATACATGTGAATTTAATTTAAACCAACACCTCAAGTTGTCAATCCAGTCATGTCAACCTGTTGTATAGCCAGATTAGCGTCGAGCGTCTTGCCGGTGACAGAGGGCAATATTAGACCTTCAAAATAAACCTTAATTGTAAAGAAAATATTATGAAATTTGCTTACGTTTTTTAAAAAACAGTTGAAGCCTATACATGCAAATTAATTAACGATTGTTTTTTAAATAAACGACATTAGGCCAATAGCAAACTGTCATCTTTTCGCCATTACACAAATTGGCTCAGTTCCATAATTAAGGTATAAAACAACATGAATCATGCCTTAGAAAATGCCCAATCAGAGGAGGAGCTAATATCAGGGTGTGCCTTCCTTCGTACCTCAATAAAAACAGCGTCTTGGTTTTTAATTCTCACTAGCTTCTTTTCGTAGCATCCTCATTTAAGTGAAGAAACAGACAAAACGCTGCAATGAGTCTGTCAGCCAAGGACAAAGCCAGCGTGACCGCAATCTGGAGCAAGATCCTTCCTAAATCCAATGACATTGGAGAACAGGCTGTAGCCAGGTAATTATAAAATCATGTATAAAACATTGTATACTATGTGTTAGAATGAGCAATTCCTCAATCAATTTAATGGATGCTCTGAGTTCAGTACCCTGGGTTGCGATGCCATATTGACATTCAAGGCACTTGAAGCTTATTTATTTATTAATGGACTTAATAATGCTATATATTAATATAAGCGTTAGTCAATTATTTAGGACGGAGGACAATGTTAGGTAACATATGGGAGGGAGCTCCGGTTTGTCAATGAAGATTTTGTCTTAACTGATTCTAATGTCGTGGCAAGGATGCTCGTCGTCTACCCCCAGACCAAGACCTACTTCTCCCACTGGGCTGACCTGAGTCCCGGATCAGCTCAAGTGAAGAAGCACGGCGGCACCATCATGAACAAGATCGATGATTGTGTTAACCACATGGATGACCTCGTTCCTTTCTTGTCCAGCCTCAGCGAACTGCACGCCTCCAAACTGAGGGTGGACCCCGCCAATTTTAAGGTGAAATAGGAAAAAACAACTGTGTATGTTGATTTTACCTGTGTGTTGGTGAAATGGCCTTATGTATTTTATTTCGTTTCGTAGATCCTGGCTCACTGCCTGCTTGTGGCTGTTGCCGCCTACTTACCCAACGACTTCACCCCAGAGATCCATCTGTCCGTGGACAAGTTCCTTCAGCAAATTGCTCTGGCCCTGGCGGAGAAGTACCGCTAAACGGTCTAAAGTCTGTCAGTCACATAATGTCCTTGCAATGGGGACATACTGACAATGAATCTAAAATAAACGTAATTGAAATATATTTTTGTCATTTTCATTTTATCTCAGTGTCTTGTGTGAGTTAAATTGTAGACTAAAAGGAAACCATTTTCTTTGTATAAGAAAACCGAATAACATTTGAACGTAGCCTATATATATATATATATGCTGTATGTGTTTATTTGAAAATAATATATAGCCTATTTGATGGCTGACTTTGTCTTATCAGTAGACTATCTCAGAGTTTCATGAATTTAAAGTAAAATGTTTCCCCCTCTTATCCAAACACCATACTCCACATGTTTTTCTATTGTGAAATAAAACTCTATATTAAAAAATACAAAATTTAAATATCATACCTTGGTAAGTCTTCACACTGTATAAGTCTTAGGTAATATTTGGTAGGAGCACTTTCAGCGGAAATACTCAGTAGGGATAGTACTGGGTGACGTTCACTTGGGCATGCGCCAAACGTAATTATTTGCTTTTATGCCAAAAGGTTACATTTTTATTTAGTCAGACCATACAACTTTTCGCCAAAACGCAGAATCTCCTGAAGGTTTTTCACATACTTTAAACGCCTGCGCTTGTTAAATAAACATCTTCAATTTAATTTAACGCATGTTAAATTAAAGCCTAGCCTTATTATCTGATTAAAAATATGCAAAATGTACCACCTTAACTAGCTCCACCTTTATTATATAGGCTAAATTTAGTACCCTCTATTCATGTAAGGCAAGTTTTTTTTTGCCTGGGTGGCACATTGGCTGTCGGTTTTAAGACAGAGCGGTGAATGGATGATCTCCAACAGAGTGGGTGAAAAGATGTGTGGTTTCCACCATGAAGCACAGAGGAGATGTGATTGTATGAGGGTGCTTTGCCAGTTTAGATTAGATTCAACTTTATTTTCACACTCAACCAGCATGGCTAGCACGCCATTTTGCAGCAAAATGCCATCCCATCTGGTTTGAGCTTAGTAGGACTATCATTTGTTTTTCAACAGGACAATGACACAAAACACACCTTCTGGCTGTGCAAGAGCAATTTAACTAAGGAGTGTGATGGTACTGCATCAGATGACCAGGCCTCCACAATCACCTAACGTGCTGATGGATCGATAATAACATTTTCCTAGCTTTATTTAAATGCAGAATTATTAAACTCACAATATCCAAGTGAAAAATTAATTCTAAAAACTCTGAAAATTAATTAAATATGAAACAGTACAATACCCTATTTAGATAAGTTAATACTTGGTGAAACCACCTTTTGCTTGAATACAGCCATGAGTCTCTTTGAATACTTGCACACAGACTGCGCAATATTTGTCCATTCTTCCTTGCTGAATTGTTCAAGCACAATCAAATTGCATGGTTTAAGGACTACACTCATCAAGTCATTCCTCAGATTCTCGATGGGATTTAAGTCTGGGCTCTGACTAGGCCACTCAAGGACATTCACCTTCTTGTCTTTCAGCCTCTGTACGGTAGCTTTGGCAGTATGCTTTGGGTTTTTTCATGTTGAAACGTGAACTGTCTTCACAGTTTTAACTTCCTGGCAGATGGCTGCAGGTTCTCCTCCAGAATCTGTGGATATTTTGCACTGTCCATTTTCCCTTCTATCTGACAAGTGCTCCAGTCCCTGCTGAAGAGAAACACCCCCACAACAGGATGCTGCCACTGCCGTGCTTCAATGTAGGCAAGGTGCTTTTTGGGTGGAAAGATGTAATGGGTTTTTGCCAGATGTATTGTTTCGCATTCAGGCCAAAATGTGACATTTTGGTCTCATCTGACCAGAGCACCTTTAGACATTTGGCTTCAGAATCTAAAATGTGCTTTTTGGCAAAGTTCAAACGAGACTTGATTGCTGCCTTTTTGAGGAGTGTTTTTTTCTTTCTTGCTACCCTACCCAACAGTGCAGTTAAAAGTTAAAAAGTAACAGTAATTATAATTTAAAAAAATAAGAAGATAACACAATCAATCAGTAATAACACTATACAAAAGCATGCATCAATAATTATAACTATACAACTATACAACTGTAGTGCAACGTAAAAGTGACAGATGTGCATGATATAAAGTGACAGGTGTGCATGGACTATGGATGGAAGGGAAGAGGGGTTCCTGAGTTGAGCAGCCTTACAGCCTGTGAAAAGAAGCTGTCCCGTAGCCTGATTGTTTTGGACTGAATACTCCTGTTCCTTCTGCCTGACGGCAGCTTGGTAAACAGTCCGTGGCATGGGTGGCTGGATCTGTAATGAAGCAGCTGCCATACCAGGCGATGACAGACAGTAGAGTAATGAGACCAGGTCAAGTCATCGCTGATATTGATCCCAAGGAACCTGATGTTGTGAACTCTCTCTCTACTGCAGTCCCATGGATGTGTATGGGGGCGTGGTCTCCCTGCCGCTGCTTCCTGTGATCAACAATCATCCCCTTTGTTTTGTGATCTGGAAGGTGGTTGGTTATACCTCAGCAAGTTTGTAATTGCTATCATAAAAGGAGTGCTCACCTTCCACTTTTTGGGGAAAAATTGAACTTGGTTATTGTGGTTTGTAAGCAACAAAATACATTTTGAAAGGAGGTGGTTACTTTGTATACCCACTGTAGAAATATATAACGTGTGTGTGTGTGTATAGTTTTGATGTCTTCACTATTATTCTACAATGTGGAAAATATATAAAATAAAGAAATAGCGTTGAATGAGTAGGTGTGTACAAACTGGTTCCTACATTTATAGAAATGCAATTACATATACCATATCAAGTCTCTGAGCAGTGCACGCCTATATCCCTCGATTGTTCCTTGATTCACGGCCACAATCCTGCTTGGTATCTCTCGAACATGCCGGTGTAAATTCAAAGGAAGGAAATTATTATGCAAACCAAGATTAATCTATCTAGTGCTATTCACCCTCTCTCTTAAAGTAAACAAGCCCACAATTCCGACAGAACTGTCTTCACACTTGCAAAACCCCAGGGGAGCTCTGTCTGCAATGTGGCGCAACCAAAGTTGGCGTCGCGAGCTAAGGATATCTGCAAACTTGATTAATTTAATAAAATAATCTATTTTAATAATCCCCGTAAAAATCTCCGCAGGTTGTTCCAGCGGACCTAGAAAGGATTTGGTTCTTAAAAAACGGTAAAAAAATAAATAAATAAATAAATAAAAAAACGGTAACATAAAAATACTAGAGAATGCATTCATTTCAATAGCATTTTCCCAATGTTTTATTGTAATATGACTCAACAATTGCAAAATCATTAGGAGTGAAAGAGATATGTTAAAGTGTAATATTCTAAAAATAAATCTGTTTTTTTCATACAATGTCTTATTTCAAATATAATATCTTTGACTGCAAAAATGTGTAAATAAATTAACAACCAATACAAGAAAACCTTTCAATAAGAAAAGTAGAGTTTCATGAACTTTTGTTAATATTGTGATTGCAACCCAATATAAAGTCAAGGTCACCAAAATAAGAGACGAAGACATGAGTAATTCAGTTCCGTATAGAAGTGGATCTTTTAAGAAATAGTTTTGATCAATTGATGTTTAATGTTGGCCAGCACTCATCCTAGTGTTGTGGGCCAAGTGTGTGCAATTAAGCACTGTACTGATGACCTACTGTGACGTTCAAGTTAATAAATAATAATAATAATATAATATAGAGAATAATATAATATAGAGTAGGCTAAATGTGAATAGTAGTTACATCAAACCATTCAAAACATTAAATGTTTTCGTTCGCTTCAGCCCTATTAACATTACAGAGGAAATCGCTATGTATTTGTTAAATTCGGATAATTCCAATTCCGGCAAACAATTTGGCACAGTTTCTTATCCATGACAAAATTAAGGCTTATGCTTTATCAGGGTATTCAGGCCGTTTCCGCCCATTTTAGGTGCTTAATATCAACACATTACATGAGATATGTAAGAATGTCATGTACTTACATGCAGATGGGTGTGTAGCCTACTTACGACCTTGCATGACCTGTCTTTCTCTATGAGCTATTGTCGATCATCATTTGAAGACGAATCAACATTGACATTTGGAATAACATGAAACTTAATCGAACCTAACAGACGGCGCGTCACGTGGGTACATAAATTGTTTTATATTTATGTACCCACATACAATATTTTCCAATTTAATGCAGGTCTTTGAAGGCGGATTTGTCTACTATTTAATTTGCCACAGTAGTATGCATAGATATATAGATCTATATTATCAAACACATATTTACGAAATTTGCATCAGAAATCTCTACAAACAAGCAGCAAAAGAACTATCCCTGAACTTTTTAGATAGGTAGCAAAGGGAGCTGCAACTTCAAAAATTATTTTTTCTATAATTTCTAGATTACACTGAAATAGGCCTATTTTGTTTCACTTATTTTAATAATATAATTTAAAGAAATTGTAAAATGGTTGACATCTCTGTTGCATAACTGATGTCCATTCCTTGTTATACAGTATCCTGGTCAGAAGACGAAAACGTAAGCTACAAAAAGGACCTGTTTTTAATCAACAATAAATATTTTTGCAAACATAGCCCTGTAACTTCTTATGGAGGGGCGTATTGAAATTCGGACCTAGTATTTAATAAAAGCCAAGATATCTGTTCCGCTCTTGGATTTTGACCAACAAGTTGCATTCCGGGGGGGGGGAGTAAGCCTATTAGCTGGGCGTGTCTGCCTCCATAATATAAATAGATCTAGTTGTATAGAAAGTTATTTTAGGTATCAAATCAAAAAGAAAAAAATAGTCTGACTGCGCAGGACATCTCTGGTTAAGGCATTCTAGTGAAAAATTATTGATGATGCAATCAGCGCTGAGGCTTACGGAAGTAGCCTATTTTAAAAAAAACACTGGTTAGCATGCTGACTGCAGGACATTTGCTTGCCCTGGCTGTAAGCTGACCGATTACTCTTAGACCTACCTAGAAAGTAATTTTGTGAATTGGGGGCTACCCCAGGGGGCTAGTTACCCCCTACTACCCTAACAATGCAAATACAAAATGAATTATAACAAATAAAGTGGCAAGCACACAGAAAAATAAATTAAATAGAAGGCAGCAGCAATTAATTAAATGAATGATTATTATATTATTATTATTGCACACAGTATACACCGATCAGCCATAACATTATGACTACCTGCCTAATATTGTGTAGGTCCCCCTTTCGCTGCCAAAACGGCCCTGACCAGTCAAGGCATGGACTGCACTAGACCTCTGAAGGTGTGCTGTGGTATCTGGCACCAAGACGTTAGCAGATCCTTTAAGTCCTGTAGGTTGCGAGGTGGGGCCTTCATAGATCTGACTTTTTTGTCCAGCACATCCCACAGATGCTCGATTGGATTGAGATCTGGGGAATTTGGAGGCCAAGTCAACACCTTGAACACATTGTTGTGTTCCTCAAACTATTCCTGAACGATTTTTGCTTTGTGGCAGGGCGCATTATCCTGCTGAAAGAGACCATTGCCATCGTAGAATACCGTTGCCATGAATGGGTGCACATGGTCTGCAACAATGCTTAGGTAGGTGGTACGTTTCAAAATAACATTCACATGAATGGCAGAACCCAAGGTCTCCCCACAGAACATTGCCCAAAGCATCAAACTGCCTCCGCCGGCTTGCCTTCTTCCCATAGTGCATCATGGTGCCATGTGTTCTCCAGGTAAGTGACGCACACGCACCTGGCCATCCATGTGATGTAAAAGAAAAAATTATTCACCAGACCAGGCCACCTTCTTCCATTGCTCTGTGGTCCAGTTCTGATGCTTACGTTCCCATTGTAGGCGCCTTCAGCAGTGGACAGGGGTCAGCATGGGCACCCCTGACCGGTCTGCGGCTACGCAGCCCCATACGCAACAAACTGCGACACACTGTGTGTTCTGACACCTTTCTATCAGTACCAGCATTAACTTTTTCAGCAAATTGAGCAACAGTAGCTCATCTGTTGGATCGGATCACATGGGCTAGCCTCCGCTCCCCACGTGCATCAATGAGCCTTGGCCGCCCAAGACCCAGTTGCCGGTTCACCGCTTTTCCTTCCTTGGACCACTTTTGATAGGTACTGACCACTGCAGACCAGGAACACCCCACAAGGTCTGCAGTTTTGGATTTGCTCTGACCCAGTCGTCTAGCCATCACAATTTGGCCAATTTTTTAGCTACAGAGAGTCAAAGCATTCATTCACAGAACAGCACAAACTGTAACCAAAAGAAGAGTGGGAGGCCCCACATTAGTTGAGGTGACTCCGGGATGCTGGCCTTCTAGGCAGAGTTGCAAAGAAAAAGACATATCTCAGACTGGCCAATAAAAATAAAAAATGGGCAAAATAACACAGAAACTGGTCAGAGGAAGAACTCTGCCTTGAAGGCCAGCATCCTGGAGACGCCTCTTCACTGTAGACATTGAGAGTCGAGACTGGGGTTTTATGGGTACTATTTAACAAAGCTTCCAGTTGAGGACTTGTGAGGCGTCTGTTTCTCAAACTAGACATTCTAATGTATTTGTCTTCTTGCTCAGTTGTGCACCGGGGCCTCCCACTCCAGGATCCAATTGCAAAGGGAGATGTTAAGTCTGAGGGTCCTGAGCTTAGGAACAAACTTAGCAGGCACAACAGTGTTGAATGCTATAGTCCACAAACAGCATCCTTATGTATGTGTTGCCTTTTTCCACTTGGGAGAGGGTGGTGTGTGTCGTCAGGGCGATGGCATCGTCCGTAGATCTATTTGGGCAGTATGCAAATTGAAAGGGGTCCAAGGTGTCAGGAAGGGTGGAGAAGATACGGGTTCTGACCAGCCGCTCGAAGCACTTCATGATGATGGAGGTCAGTGCTACCGAGCGGTAGTCATTCAGGCAGGTGATGGAAGGTTTCTTCGGTACAGGGACAATGGTGGTCCATTTGAAGCAGGTGGGGACTGCAAAGTCAGGGAGAGGTTGAATATACAGCTCCAGAAAAAATTAAGAAACGACTGCACCTTTTTCTTTCCTTTCCAAAAAAGTTGAACAGGAAAGTTTTGAGTGAGGAACAGAAGCGTTCGATTTGCAGTGGTCTCTTAATTTTAACCCTTCTGTTCCTCACTCAAAACCTTCCTTTTTGACTTTTTTGAAAAGGAAAGAAAAAGGTGCAGTGGTCTAAATGTTTTCCGGAGCTGTAGATGTCAGTAGATCAAACAAGCACAGAGACACAGGAAGCGTGCGGTTCTTGAACAAAACTTTACTGGGTAAATAAAAGGGTGCAATACAAGCGCTAAACAAGACACTATGTACTAAACCAGGAACACACAGACACAGCTCTGGCATTGAGCGATACAGGGTCAAAAAGCAACAGGGGTGCGAGAAACAGAGGGCTAGATATAGGCGGATGATTAACACTGGCGAATCAGAGCGTCGCAGAGGGAGGGGAGATGGTGTAGGCATGACAATAGAGGTGAAAACCGCCGCTAGCTGGTCGGTGCACCCTTTGATTTTAAGGTTCTTTCATTTGTTTTTAATGCGGTACATGGATCAGCACCCTCATATATTTCTGACCTCCTTAGCCACCACTCTTCCTCAAGGATCCTTAGGTCTTCCAAACAATTTCTTTTGTGTGTTCCACGGTCCAGATTAAAGTTCAAAGGAGACCATGCCTTTTCTGTTGCTGCTCCAAAGTTGAGGAATAGCCTACCTTTATATATTAGGTCTTCTACTAGTAGCAATGTTTTTAAATCCCACCTTAAGACCTATCTTTTTTCTTTAGCATTTGAGTCTGCAGATGGGTAGGAAGTTGTGTTTATGTTTGTCATGTCCTATGAAAATACAACTCCGGAAAAAATTAAGAGACCACTGCACCTTTTTCTTTCCTTTCCAAAAAAGTTAAAAAGGAAAGTTTTGAGTGAGGAACAGAAGCGTTCAATTTGCAGTGGTCTCTTAATTTGAACCCTTCTGTTCCTCACTCAAAACCTTCTTTTTTGACTTTTTTAGAAAGGAAAGAAAAAGGTGCAGTGGTCCCTTAATTTTTTCCGGCGCTGTATGTTTAGTGAGCTATATGCTTTATGCATGGTTTTCCTTTTGCTGTCCTAAATACTTTGTTTGATTGTACAGCACTTTGGTGGACACTTGTTTTTAAATGTGCGTTATAAATAAATTTGACTTTGTTTGACGGCCTGGAATGCCATCTTTTAAAAAGCTCCTCACGTCAGCCGTGGCTAGGGACAAAGTGCCGTCATCCTGGTCCTCAGCAAGCCTTTCAGAAGGGATGGTGTTGGTCGCCTCAAACCATGCATTTAAGGTGTTGAGCTCATCAGGGAGGGAGGCGGCAGGCTGGGCATCATTGCTGTTTCTCCCTTTCTGTGATGTGTCTCAGTCCACACCATGTGTGTCTCAGTTGTGCTGGCTCTAGCCATTTGGGGGTCCTAAGCAAAATTTGATTTGGGGCCCTATCTTTTCTATTGGTCAGAGGCCCCCTAGTGGTCGGGAGCCCTAAGCTACAGCTTATGTTGCTTATGCCTGGAGCCGGCCCTGCATCTCGGGTCAGAGCTGTGGTAGTTAGACTCTTATCTAGCCTTAGACTCGTAGTTAGACAACTTATCTCTGTAGTCTCTTTTGGCATTGCTGATGGCCTTCACATAATTATTTCTATATATATACATACATATACAAGAACATATGCATAATGTATACTAATGAAATTGCAAAGAAATTACATGTGAATTGATAGTAGCGCTTTACAACTTGATCTATCACTTGCTTAGCAATATCAGACTGGGAAGATCACTCGTTCGATCTTCCCCTATCTGCAAGCATGGCCAATTACAACACGCCTTATTAGCATCTGACCTAACCCAGCCAATAACAATGTGTTATCTTTACTTTAACCATACACCATACCCATTTGTACAGTGGAAACATAACCAACCCTGCTACATTAGCATGAAAACCCGTTCAAAATAACAAAAATACAGTTTATATTACCTCAAACTGCATGTCATCACGAGGTACATTATTTTTCTTACAGATTCACTGAGAGTGTAGATCAGGGGTATTCAAATCTTACCCTATGAGGTCCGGAGCCTGTTGGTTTTCTGTTCTACCTAACCATTAATTGCTCCCATCTGGTGTCCAAGGGGAAAATAAGTGCCTGATTAGAAGCTTGCAATGAAAAAATTGAGTGGAACTGGTTTCGAGGTCCAGATTTGAGTACTACTGGTGTAGGTGTAGAAGTAATTTACAAAGAAGATGTTTTAAACTGTGAAAGACTGGAGAAGCATTTCTACTATTCACTCCTTCAGCATGAAACAGTCAGTGGGGAAATGGTGCGCAGTAATACAACACTTAGGAAGAAGTTCTCCCTTAAGAGGAATCTGTATTTTCTGACTCAAAAAAACAATGTTTGGTCAGATTTTTATATGAACATATTGACTATAGTCAGACAAATACATTTAGAATAAATAAAAAAAAAACACTATTGGGTAAAACGCCCCCAATTTACCTCCAATTAAGATTTCCATATTTAGGTGTCAAAATCATTCTATCAATGTAATCTATACAATTGAAAATAATTAAATCTTGATAGCACTATTTAAGTTAACAAAACCAATTTTAACCGTGGTACTGCACATTCCAATATCCAAAGGCAAAAAGCTCTGCATAACATTTATTACAATTTCAAATAACTTTTGATGGCTATTTTTAAACATGTTTTGTTAACCACGCAACAATACTAAGTTAAAAACATTAAATCTATAATATTGATCAATAATAATTCATTCAATATTAGTGCCAATTGAAAGACCTATTATATTAGGTGTTAATATATGCTCAGGAAAATAGCTATTAAACTAAAAACTACTTACAGTATCTCACAAAAGTGAGTACACCCCTCACATTTTTGTAAATATTTGAGTATATCTTTTCATGTGACACTGAAGAAATGACACTATGCTACAATGTAAAGTAGTGAGTGTACAGCTTGTATAACAGTGTAAATTTGCTGTCCCCTCAAAATAACACAACACACAGTCATTAATGTCTAAACCGCTGGCAACAAAAGTGAGTACATCCCTAAGTGCAAATGTCCAAATTGGGCCCAAAGTATCAATATTTTGTGTGGCCACCATCATTTTCCAGCACTGCCTTAACCCTCTTGGGCGTGGAGTTCACCAGAGTTAACAGGTTGCCACTGGAGTCCTCTTCCACTCCTCCATGACAACATCACGGAGCTGGTGGATGTTAGAGACCTTGTGCTCCTTTTGAGGATGCCCCACAGATACACAATAGGGTTTAGGTCTGGAGGCATGCTTGGTCAGTCCATCACCTTTACCCTCAGCTTCTTTAGCAAGGCAGTGGTCGTCTTGCAGGTGTGTTTGGGGTCGTTATCATGTTGGAATACTGCCCTGCGGCCCAGTCTCCGAAGGGAGGGGATCATGCTCTGCTTCAGTATGTCACAGTACATGTTGGCATTCATGGTTCCCTCAATGAACTGTAGCTCCCCAGTGCTGGCAGCACTCATGCAGCCCCAGGCCATGACACTCCCACCACTATGCTTGACTGTAGGCAAGACACACTTGTCTTTGTACTCCTCACCTGGTTGCCGACACATTCGCTTGACACCATCTGAATCAAATAAGTTTATCTTGGTCTCATCAGACCACAGGACAGACCACAGGATAACTGGTTCCAGTCATCCATGTCCTTAGTCTGCTTGTCTTCAGTGAACTGTTTGCGGGCTTTCTTGTGCATCATCTTTAGAAGAGGCTTCCTTCTGGGATGACAGCCATGCAGACCAATTTGATGCAGTGTGCGGCGTATGGTCTGAGCACAGACAGGCTGACCCCCTACCCCTTCAACCTCTGCAGCAATGCTGGCAGCACTCATATGTCTATTTCCCATAGACAACCTCTGGATATGACGCTGAGCACGTGCACTCAACTTCTTTGGTAGACCATGGCGAGGCCTGTTCTGAGTGGAACCTGTCTTGTTAAACCGCTGTATGGTCTTGGCCACCGTGCTGCAGCTCAGTTTCAGGGTCTTGGCAATCTTATTATAGTCTAGGCCATCTTTATGTAGAGCAACAATTCTTTTTTTCAGATCCTCAGAGATTTATTTGCCATGAGGTGCCATGTTGAACTTCCACTGACCAGTATGAGGGAGTGTGAGCGATGACACCAAATTTAACACACCTGCTCCCCATTCACACCTGAGACCTTGTAACACTAACGAGTCACATGACACCGGGGAGGGAAAATGGCTAATTGGGCCCAATTTGGACATTTTCACTTAGGGGTGTATTCACTTTTGTTGCCAGCAGTTAACACATTAATGACTGTGTGTTGAGTTATTTGGGGGGGACAGCAAATTTACACTGTTATACAAGCTGTACACTCACTACTTTAGATTGTAGCAAAGTGTCATTTCTTCAGTGTTGTCACATAAAAAGATATACTCAAATATTTACAAAAATGTGAGGGGTGTACTCACTTTTGTGAGATACTGTATATTAGGCTATATCTTGAACTTATATTTTAGCAAATTTTTTGTTATAATTTTGTTATATTTTACCAATATATTTTCAGGGGTAAAATACCCCCAGGGGCATTTTTCCCCAAAGAGAGGGTGCATTTAGCCCCAAACATGATTACCACAAAAATCAGGATTGCTATAAAAAAGTAGCCTACTATAATTTTTGTCTCTGAACAAGTGGATTACTTAGCCTAAGGCTTTCCTTTTGACATATCAAAAATCAGCTTAGAGGTTTAACATCACATCACATGACAATGTTTTCTAAATGACAAAAAATAAGATAAACTTATGTCAAAATCGTTTTTGTGGAATTGCTTGCTCAGTTGATGATTCAACAACATTTTCTAGATGAACAAGAATAGTGGCAACCAAGGAATGTGTGAAATTAAAATTTGCAGTCATTTGGTGGAGAATTAAGGGGGGAGTTTAACCCAGGGAGGGGTTTAACCCCAAGCCACCCCATATATCTAAGGTGCAATATGTCAACAACACGATCAACAGGAGTTAAAATCTTTGAAATCACGTTGAAGTATGAACTCCATAATACGAATTCATTAGTCATGAAAATATTTTGGGCGAACTTCACAAATTAACACTTCATAACTCCGGTATGATTGCACTAATTTATGTTCATACTCAACGTAATCGCGGTTTAGTAGTTCCATACAAACCTAATGATAGGTACGGTTGAATTTTTCACTTTGTGTTCACTCATCATCCATACAGTTATTTTGGTCGAAGTTCAGTTTCAGAGATTTATTTAGCGAAGTTGTATGCGCATACCAAAACAACGGTCTGGATGATGCTTCAACGCTAAAAGTAAATGGAAAATTAGGTTTAACATGGTCAAAAACTTAAATATCTCCTTTGCACGCGCTTACGCAAACTCAGAATAAATAAAACAAGTATATTAACATTATTGGAACCTCAAAACATCCCAGGATAGAACAAATATACCGGCGACTGAAACCATTTGGATTAACTTTTACCGGCCCATCCTAATCAAAGATGTCTTTCTCTAAGCACACTGCATGTGTTTCATGTGCTTCTCGCCTTCTCAAACAGTTTAATCTGAACGATCCATTATGTTGATAAAAAAAAGCTGTTATGAATTAATGTTGACAACAATAAGGCGGCATGAATGTTAAATATTAAACTATTTAAATTAATGTTAAATTGGTCTAACATAAAATTTGTTTGTCATAATGACTGGTCGTTATATCTTATACTGGCATGTCTCTATCAAAACTACGAAAGTATTACTTGATGGTGTGTGTTTTCAAAAGCCATATGGAAACATTTTTAATGCCCCCCCCCCTACAATTGCAACAGAGCGTTTACCATAAAAACATACAATACTTGACAGCATTAATATTTTAATATCTATTTATTATTTCAATATTTGTAGATATGGCTTTCAGCCGAATAGACTGACGTTTGAGTATCATCTCTCTTCCATATTGATGTTGTGGAAAGCTGCTCAATGGTACTGTCTGCCGAGAGCCGAGACAACGACAGACAGGAACTTCTGGAAGGCTTCCTGAGTATCAGCATTGAAAACCACGGGCCCGAGTTTTGCGGACACGCACACGGTGATGCATTCGGCGAGGACCTGTGGAATGGGGCCAATAACCAAATGAAGAATCAAATATTGTTATAAGCTTTATATAGCCTACAGCCTATGTCGCCTCATACTGGTATGTATTCATAGAAGCGACTCACAGCGTAACGTCTAAAATTCCATGTATCAAGACTGTGAAAATAGTCCAACAGTAAGTAGATATGTTCGTTTAATTCTTAGTACTCACCCTGAAGTTGTCAGGATCCACGTGCAGTTGCTCGGAGTGCTTCACACTGAGAGCAGCGTAGGTGTTCTTGATGTCATCTAGGTTCTGAATAGCTTTTTCCAGCCCGTGCATCACGGTCCTCCCATGCTTAGCCACCTTGGGGTTACCCATGATGGCAGCGGGTGTGGACAGGTTACCGAAAGAGCTGAAGTACCTCTGAGTCCAAGGAAACACGATCAGACATCTGAAAGTAAATAAAACAGGCTGCTTTAATAACATCTACTTCACAATCAATAGGTTTGACTCTGAACCGCGTCAAAAGTTAATAGTAAAAGTTAATGTAAGCAACTAGTGCTATATTACCATGTAATTATTTATATATATACACACACACAAATAATGACGTGGTAATATAGCACTAGTTGCTTACATATCGTATTATTAACTAATATATATGTATATATATTTGATAATCATCGACCTGGCAAAGGCCTGGGGTCCGATCTCGTCCACGTTGATCTTTCCCCAAAGACCAAGGATGGCACTGCGCTCAGCATCTGTCCAGTCGACCATTATGACGTTTGTTTGTTGATTTCCGTTGGCACTAGCAAAATGTTCCAAAGGGATCACTGAGTTTTTTGACTTATTGGATGTCCTATTTATTGATTACAGTATCTCCGCCCTGAACTGAACACAACAAATGATTGGATAATTGAGTTTAGGGGCAAGGTCCTTGGGTGTGGCATATCGGCACTGTGCCAACATGTCCCATCTGTAAAGATAAGGTTTATTCATTCAGGCGTTGCCAAATTCAAATTATTGATGGAATAAAAAACTGCTGCGTCAGAAAAAACGACGGAGGAGCCAAATTAAAAAAAGAATAAAAAAAGACGCAATTAGTCCATCAAACATTTTCAGGAAGTAGCCTAAAGTATATAGACCAGCAAAGTATTGCTTAAACCTGTTAAAAATATATATATATTCTCTTTAAAAATCATTTATTAATAATATTTATTTGTTTATTTAGGGTCCGAGATACAACGTTTGTACTAAAACTTTGACAAAAAAATATGGGTATTCGTCAAAACGTTAGAATAAAGCATGACTTAACATTTGTTTTATCTAAATATTCAGACGGCTCCACCCATTTGATAGTTCCATGTACATTGTATTTTTGTGTGTGATTAACCTTAATGGCAGTTGGGGAAAAGTTGTGTCGTTGGCTAACCTTTTTAAGGGGAATCTGAACACTTCAATTTGGACATAGATCCACGACACGGTTAATGATTAGCCTATTATTCCTTTCAAATGCAACGAAATTGTCAGAATATTTTCTGATAGAACTAATCTGCGATTTTCTACCAGAACAAGCATTTGTATCTATTATAAAGCCTATATTTAAATGTTCATCTGTTCACGTTGATCTAATACCAGTTAACTGAATCCAGGCCAACATGACTATGGAGTGGTGCGATATAGGCCTACCTACTAAACCTTAGTTGTAAAAACAATTTTAAAGGAATTATGGTTTCAAAAAGTTTTATTTCAGGTAGGCTATATGCAAATCGTCATATTTTGGACATTAGACAAATTGGCTCCGTTCCATAAATGACATAAAACACCATGAATCATGTCTTGGAGAAATGCCCAATCAGAGGTGGAGTCAATATTTTATCAGGGTGCGCCTTCTTCGTGTCTCAATAAAAACAGACTCCGAATTATCAATGCACACAAGCTTCTTAGCATCCTAATTTTAGTGGATACACAGACAATACGCAGCCATGAGTCTTTCAGCCAAGGACAAAGCCAATGTGAAGGCCATCTGGAACAAGATTCTCCCTAAATCCGATGACATCGGAGATCAGGCTCTTTCCAGGTAATTACATCATGATATATATTGGCTGTGATAGGCGACATCGTAGACATGTATTAACACAATGCTCAGTTTCATGTAAGCTTTGATTGGCTAGCATATTTCCTCGAGCACTAACGTATATAACGAGTTATTATTGAAGATTATTGAACATATAGCCTAGTCTAAATTATTTTCTAATGTCGGGCACAGGATGCTGGTCGTCTACCCCCAGACCAAGACCTACTTCTCCCACTTCGCTGATCTGACCCCCGGATCCGCTCAAGTGAGGAAACACGGCGACACCATCATGAACAAGATCGATGATTGTGTTAACCACATGGATGACCTGGTTCCTTACTTGGCCAGCCTCAGTGAACTGCACGCTACCAATCTGAGGGTGGATCCCGCCAACTTCAAGGTAGGATAGGAAAGAAAAACAATTTTATATTGCTTTCTACCTGTGTGTAAGTGTAAAAGCCAAATGTATGCCATTTTACTTCGCAGATCCTGGCTCACAGCCTGCTTGTGGTAGTTGCCGCCTACCTACCCAACGACTTCACCCCAGAAATCCATCTGTCCGTGGACAAGTTCCTGCAGCAAATTGCTCTGGCTCTGTCTGAGAAGTACCGCTAAACCGGAGTTCAGCTGTCAGTCTGTCGTCCGATAGCCATCCGTTAGTGAAACACTGATAGCCCTGCATACTGACAATAAATCAACAATAAACAAATAACTGAATTGAAAGTGTTTTGTCGTTTGTCATTTGTTTTTTTCCCGAATTTACATGCAAATTATTAGGCTACACTAGATGTCCTAGTATATGTAAAGTAAATGCATTTAACTGTTAATTATGTTATGTAATAATGACTCCATCATTGCACTGAAACCATTAACACTAAAACTATCA
Source organism: Esox masquinongy (assembly GCA_016801175.1). Lineage (NCBI taxonomy): Eukaryota > Metazoa > Chordata > Actinopteri > Esociformes > Esocidae > Esox > Esox masquinongy. The sequence goes on from JACXGI010005873.1 coordinate 24,966, forward strand.
AATTCAAAGTCACTGAAAATTTGAGACCAAACATAGGCTATCTTGGGTAAGACATACCGCTCCAGAAAAAAAGAGACCACTACACCTTTTTCTTTCCTTCCCAAAAAAGTTGAAAAGGGAGGTTTTGAGTGAGGAACAGAAGCGTTCAATTTGCAGTGGTCTCTTAATTTGAACCCTTCTGTTCCTCACTTTTCTACTTTTTTGGAAAGGAAAGAAAAAGGTGCAGTGGTCTTTTAATTTTTTCCTGTATATGTGAGAGTTAGCAAACGCATTGATTATTTACACACAGACTAACTGCATATATGTATATGCTGAAGATATATGAATGGTAGTGTGTGTGTACACACGCTCAAAAGTTTGGGGTCACTTAGAAATGTCCTTGTTTTAGAAAAAAAATGTTATGTTTGCTAATCCAAGTTCATAATTTGAAAAGGCTAAGAAATCTTAAGAAACCCCTTTTGCAAATGTGCTGATAAAAGAAGCAACAAAACTGGCCATATTTAGGCTAGTTGAGTATGGAGCAGGGCTGCCCAACCCTGTTCCCTGAGATCTACTGTCCTGTAGGTTCTCTCGCCAACTCTAATTTAGCCCACCTGATTCTAATAATTAACTGGATGAAATGCTTAACCGGGTTAGTCACAAATGGTGTTGAAGAGAAAACCTATAGGACAGTAGATTTCCAGGAACAGGGTTGAGCAGCCCTGGGCCTGGTTTCCCAAAGCACTAAGAAGATCGTAAGATGCTCATAAGTGCCTCTTTATTTTATCGGTGCGTTTCCCGAAAGCGTCGTTACTTCATTGGCACGCAACATCGCTCGTTAATTAATTAGTGTTCGGGATCACTCATTAGCCCATCTTAACAGACACTTTACAGTTTTTTGTGAAATAGCGCCTCCCTCATGCAAGGACTGATCGCAAACAGTTACTATTTAGATCAATTTATTTAGACAAATTAAATAAGTGCGTGGGTGGATATAAATGTAACTAAATGCAAATGGTCAACTGAGGATAAAGAAAAGCGTACGTAAAACGAGAAATAATTAAGAAAAGGTGTTCAAAATTAACCTTTCACGAGTCTAAATACTCCGCATTGCATACAATGGTCTACCTGACCTTGGCTTGGTAACTAGAGATCCCCGAATTTTCCACTTCTTAATAAGTGATTGAACAGTACTGACTGGCATTGCAAGGCTTTGGACATCCTTTTCTATCCTTTTCCATCTTTATAAATCTCCATTACCTTGTTACGCAGGCTCAGTATCTAGCCTGCTCAGTGCATCCATGTGAGAGCTAACACACTCATTGACTATACACAGACACTAATTGCAATTTTAAAAGCCACAGGTGTGGGAAAGTCACCGTTAATTGCCATTTTCACCTGTGTGTCACCTTGTGTGTCTGTAACAAGGCGAAACATTCAAGGGTATGTCAACTTTTGATCATGGCCATTTGGGTGATTTCTGTTATCATTATGATTTAAAAAGGATCCAAACAACTATGTGATAATAAATGGCTTCATATGATCACTATCTTTAAATAAAATAGTTTTTTGCAAGATCAGTCATATTTTCAAAATCAATGGCAAAATTTCACAATTTCTGCCAGAGTATGCAAACTTATTAGCACAACCGTAAAAGCTTCGTTCACCCTAAATTTCACTACTTCTTCGAGTATTACATTTTCCAATTGATGCATAAGTAGTAGTAGAATACATCTGCAGTGATATTAAATGCTTCTGATAAAGCTCTATCAAAACGCAACAGGCTACATTTCAAAATGTAGGCTATTCATGGCCGAAATCCATTCCAAGCCCCGAATATGGTCTAATTCAATTAGGCTCACTTTTACGAACTAGAGGTTCTTCGTGTTTTTGAATGAACCACATCGTTATCACACGTTGGCTTACAATTTGTAATTTGACAAAATTGACAATACATTTCCGAAATTACTTATTAAAAATTCTCGCATAATGATAATGAATAAAACAAAATAGGCTAGGCCTACGTACACTTATTCACCACAAATCGAATAAAACCTCTAACAGGCCTACTGAAAATGAAAGTTCTAGGCTGTAGGCTAGGCCTAGCTATGCAGCACTAAACGAAAAATGCATTACACTAAAATGGAGCAATAACTTTAACACAATGTCTTTCCCAGAGTCATTGATCTTCTATAAAACTTCTGAAATGTAATATACTTTTTGCGTTTTCACGACACGACCCGTTAAGTCCTCACTTGAAACCATGCCGACCGCTGCCAAACTAGCCCCGCAACCCCACTCCGGTATGCCGCTGCATATTCTTGTTCTGTAGCGAAAATAACGGCTGAGTCCTAGGCCCACATGACTTGAACTGGGCTTGACCAATTCACTTTGATTTTGGCGCTGTATTGACATGTTTCTTGAATGTGAGGTTGACGTTATAATTAGCCTAATGGCAAATGATCCCTTATTGCAACCCTCCCACAGCGACATGTCGGTGTCTTCATCTAGGACTTTTCCACTCAGATCTTCCAAATGATGCCAGTGATTTGCTACTCAATTGGAGAAATATATGTCACACTGCCTACATCCTGTAGTTTGGACACTGGTTAGGAGTGCAGCAAATCGCTTTCTCGTGTCCACATTGATCTTTGACCACTTTATTTTTATTTACAACTGCAGTCACGTCTTGCAATGCGGAATATTTGACTGCTTGTTGGGCTGCTTGATACGTTTCGAAAAAGGACGTTTTTAGATTCTATTTCAGATAATCGTATGTGAAGTTCACATTATGGGAAATTTATTTTCTTGTGAGTTTTTTTCTCACTCAAAACTTTACTTTTCAACTTTTTTGGAAAGGAAAGAAAAATGTGCAGTGGTCTCTTAATTTTTTCTGGAGCTGTATATCACATCAGGCCCCACCTATGGGTTCCGGGGGGATGATTATGTGGAAAAATAATTAGTGTTTGCATTCTTACCATTGAAAATGATGTAATCATTTTTCTTTTTTCATAATATAAACAAATCCCACAGACCCCCTGCAATTATGCCAACTGACATGTCATTCAACACAAGACTGCTCATCTCCTTCAGTCGGGAGTAGGGCTGGTACAGGGGTATATGGACAGACAGGGCTGCTGAGCCTGAAGCTGCATCTGTTGAGCCTGGCACCAGGCAAGGGCAGGGACAACTAATTCAGTATCAATAGCTTGCTAATAGTTTGCCTGCATTGATTAAATGTCGGCTAAAAGAGGAACGTAAACACCCTGAATTTTCTGTGAAGATATTAAGTAACTATAGGGGAGCAAATGTAGCGTGTTTCACTATGGACTACTCACGGACTACACCCAGCTTCTTTTTTGAAAAATTGGGTAACATAACAGAGGCGTCGCTAGGATCACAATACAGCCCGGGACAGAAAGTACATGGTTTTGAATGTACCTGCGGAGAATGTACCTGCAGAAAACCTACACGCTAGCGGCCTACACGTCTACAATGTCATAATGCGCAATCGGATTTATAAATGAATAGATCAGCGGCTATTTATTATTTATTTTTTTTGGTCAATTTGAGATCCGGGGCTATTCATAAAAGATCCGGGGATATAGCCCCGGACGCACAAGGCCTAACGACGCCACTGTAACATACTATCGCCTTTTCTTTTCTCTTTCCATTTCTTTCTTTTCATTTTAGGGAACCAGATTTTTCTTTAGTAAGCTGAAACATCAAGTTCATAATTTGAAAAGGCTAAGAAATCTTAAGAAACCCCTTTTGCAAATGTGCTGATAAAAGAAGCAACAAAACTGGCCATATTTAGGCTAGTTGAGTATGGAGCAGGGCTGCCCAACCCTGTTCCCTGAGATCTACTGTCCTGTAGGTTCTCTCGCCAACTCTAATTTAGCCCACCTGATTCTAATAATTAACTGGATGAAATGCTTAACCGGGTTAGTCACAAATGGTGTTGAAGAGAAAACCTATAGGACAGTAGATTTCCAGGAACAGGGTTGAGCAGCCCTGGGCCTGGTTTCCCAAACCATTTTTTTCATTTTAGGGAACCAGATTTTTCTTTAGTAAGCTGAAACATCATTGATGCTCCACTGGCCCTCCTCATTCGTAATCCACTGCTAGGAGGTCCCGTTCCATTTCATGTGAGTGGGGGGAGTGGGGGGGGGGGTCCGCAATGAGCAATACACAGGCTCTCTGAATGTTTAGTTTTTGCCAAAAACAAGAAAAGAAAGTAGTATAGGTGAATAATTTAATGTTTAATTTTTTTTACCTAATATTCTAATAATTTTTTAGGGCCTCTGTCAGTGCCCCTGCCAATGTCATCAGATTTTGGGAGGATCTTTTTCCAGATAGCAGTCACATTTATTTTGTCCTTGGCTGAGAGACTCATAGCTGCATCTTGTCCATTTATCTACTTAAATGAGGATGCAATGTGTGCTTTGATAATTCAGAGGCTCTTTTTATTGAGGCAAAAAAGGCACACCCTGATAAAATCTTGGGTCCTCATATGCTTTGCATTTTGCCAAGGCATGATTAATGTTGTTTAATATTAATTATGGAACAATTCTTGGAATATCCAAAATATGAAAATAAATAATAAGTAATTGATTTTTGTTATTACATATAATCCCTTGATACTTCATTTATAATTAACGGAAGGTCTATATTGCAGCAGTCACTCCCAAGAGATTCTAGAAGCTTGGCGATATGACTGTATTGGCAACAATAGCCATATTGCCCTGTATTCAATTTGCATGTATGTATTCAACATAGCTAACAAAAATACTGACTAAGTGTTTGCTTTACAATAAGTGGAAATGGAACAATCTCCAGTTTCAAATCGTAGGCTGGTTCTAACAAAAATTGTATAACAATATGCATTTTATTCATATAGAATTAAAGAAAAACATGTCACATCGTCATTGAATTAAATAGGTTTATGTCCAAATTAAGTAGTTTCCAGATTCCCCTAATAAAGTCTAGCCAATTAAGCAACTTTTCCCCAACTGACATGACGATTAATCATAAAAAAACAACTAAAACTAAACTATCAAATGGGTGGGGCTTTGTGAATATGTAGATAAAATACGTTTCAAACATGGTATTATATATCTTATAGCGGAATATCCAAATAATTTGTTTTCAAAAGCTTAAGTACTTATTTTTTTAATCAGTATTAATTCTTAGCTACATCAGTACATGACAGATTATAAGGAGGTAATTAAAATTAATTTTGAATAGGATGTTGCAATTACAAGCTGGTTTATAAATGTAAGCTGCTTATTGTATTAAATTCTTTAACTATGTAAGTGATTTAATTTGTACACTACAGGTGTAAGTTCTAGAACACCTCAATTTTTCATTTTTTTATTGAAAGTCACATGTTTTAATGTCTTAATGTGTTAAAGCATATAACAAATAAATGTGTTTGCGTTCTACAATGGAAATCAAATATGTCTTGGAAAGTTCTTCCCAACACTGTTGCAGAAGATCCCACAAATGTGTTGTACTTGTAGGTTGCTTTGCTTTCACCCATCTGCCCAGTTCATCCCATACAAACTCGATGGGGTTTACGTCTGGAGATTCAATGATTTAATGATTTAATGACTATCATCTTGTTCTTTTCTTCTAAGGTAGTTGTGACATAGCCTGTAGGTATGTTTTGAGTCATTATCTTGCTGTAGGATGAACACCTACTACGTGCACACCAGAGGCTGTTGCATGGAGCTGCAAAACGCTGTGGTGTGTAGTGTCACACAATCCGTGCAAGTCACTGACTCTGGATCAAAAGAGCCCCAGACCATCACACTTGTTTCCCCATGTCTGACCTGTCAAACCAGCATCTTGAAATCGTCTCTTCACAGTTGACACTGAGACTTGCTTACTTCGACCAGTGTTAAGCTGTGATTGAAGCTGTCCTGTGAGCCGCCTATCACGCAAGCTGTTGACTCTCAGAAACTTGAGTTTCCTCCCGTTTTCCTCCTCAAGTGCTTCTTGATGGTTTAAGAAACTGTATTCACTGACACCTTGGCTTTCTTTGCAATTTCTCTAAAGGAAAGGCCTACACTTTTAAGGGTTTTAATGTTCTGTCTGTTCTGTCTGTAGATGCTCTAGACATTATCAAGAGACTATCAGTAACATTTTAACTTACTATCTACCAACCCTAACGCTAACCTTTATCCCAATCTTAACTTTTACCCTAAACCTTTTTCTAACCCTAACTTCAAGCAAGCAGCTGCTTATCAACAGATGTAATGAAAGTTTGTTTATATAGTAGGCCTATCTATAGAAAATCTACAGATGGAAATTGGGAGTCTTAAAATTGGGAGTAACCAATATTTCTACAAGTATTGCAATTTTGCTGGCGAGTGTGTGCGCAATAATTTCCAGTACAAAAGAGGTTAATGTAAAAATATTGCGTCAACTCCCCCCACACACGCGCACACGCAAACACAAAAACACAACAAACAATCGAATCCAATGAAGAATGCTTTAAAATAGATTTTATTATTTCAATATTCTTGGATATGGCACAGCTTCCATGCTAATAGACAGAAGTTGGAGTTTATCTCTCTTCCATTTTGATGTCGTCAAGTGCTACCCTAGTGGTACTGTCTGCCGAGAGCCGACACAACAACACGCAGAAACTTCTGGAAGGCTTCATGAGTGTCTGCATCGAAAACCGAGGGGCCGAGTTTGGCGGCTACGCATACGGTGATACACTCGCCGAGGAGCTGTGAAAACGGGACATAACCGCATGAGGAATCAAACATTGAAATGTAGGCAATTTATACGATTGTTTTCTCCAAAATATCAAACAGACTAACTACTCTTAATTAAAAAAAATCAATATATCATGACTGACAAAATAGTCAAACGATAGCCTGTGTTTTCTTTTGTAAGTAGGCCTACTCACCCTGAAGTTGTCGGGATCCACGTGCAGTTTCTCGGAGTGCATCACACTCAGTGGAGCGTAGGTGTTCTTGATGTCATCCAGGTTCTGAACAGCTCTGTCCAGTCCGTGCATCACGGTCCTCCCATGCTTAGCCACGTTGGGGTTACCCATGATGGCAGCGGATGTGGACAGGTTACCGAAGGAGCTGAAGTACCTCTGAGTCCAAGGAAACACGATAAGACATCTGAAAATACATTATAAAAATGACTTAAAATGTGACTTCACCATTGGTCTAAACAGAAACAAGGGTTAACACCACGATATGTAAGAAACTAATGCTATATCAACATGTAATTATTTCGTCATAGCTAATGAAAATACTACAATCATTCACCTGGCCAAGGCCTGGGGTCCGATCTCATCCGCGGAAATCTTTCCCCAGAGGCCAACGATGGCACTACGCTCAGCATCTGTCCAGTCGACCATGGTGATGTTTGGAAGTTGATTTCTGTTGGTTCTTGCAAAATGTTCCAAAGGATCACTGATTTTTTGTCTCATGGAATGTCCAATTTATTGATATCCAGCATCTCCGCCCTGAACAGAACACAACACATGATTGGATGAATATGTTAAGGGGCAAGGTGCTTGGGTGTGCCATGAATCGGCATTGTGCCAACTTCGTCACATCTGTAAAGATAATGCTTTGTCATTCAGGCGTTGCCAAGTGGAAATTATTAATGATGTAATAAACAAGTCACAAGAACTGTTGCTTTGACAAATGTCAATGTGGATCCAAATAAGAAGTAGCACATATAAATAAAATTAAAAAATCATACGCACCTGTAATGATCTGAATACAACAAGTAAATGTTTTCAGTCTGTCGTTGCAATAGCCTATTGAAAATGTATTGTAATTGTCTCTTCATAAACCGTTATGCATTGATGTAGCTACTGTAGGTATGAATATCGATTTAAAAAAAAAGATGTAATAAACATTTTGACAAAAAATCTGTTTTGGATATTCCGCTATAAGCTATATAATATAGCATGACAAAAACGTGTGTTTTATCTATATATTCAGACAGCCCCACCCATTGGATAATTTCAGTAGTCTTATTTAATAACTGATGTACTGTCAGTTGGGGAAAAGTTGCTTAATTGGACAGCCCTTATCAGGGGAATCAGGGAAACTATTTTATTTGGACATAAGCCTATTTAATTTAATTACACTAACTTTTGAAAATTATATTTAAATACAATGCACATTGTTAGAATGTTTTGTGATATAACTAGTTTACGATTTGAAACCGGAAAATACTTTTCTTCTGCTATTATAAAGCCTATACTTATCTGTATATATATTTTTAAGTCTGATGAATACATACATGCAAACTGAATACAGGCCAACATAGTCATTGCTGCCAATTCAATCATATAGCCAAGCTGCTTTCAGAATTGCGAAACAGAGACTATACCTTCCTGCTAAACCTTCATTATTAAGAAAATATGAATGGATTTGCCTATATGTAAAAACAAATATTAATTACTCTTACATAAATACAAATCTTCAACTTTTGGCAATATAGGAATTGTCACAGTACCATTATTAACATAAAACAACATGAATCATGCCTTGGAAAAATGCCAAGAAGAGGAGGAGACAATATTTTATCAGGTTGCGCCTTCTGTTTTTGCCTCAATAAAAACGGCCTCTGTATGATCAAAGCACAAAAGCTTCCTTTTGCAGCATCCTCGTTTAAGTGGATAAACGCACAAGAAGCAGCTATGAGTCTCTCAGCCAAGGACAAAGCCAACGTGATGGCCATCTGGAGCAAGATCCTCCCTAAATCCGATGACATTGGAGACCAGGCTCTTTCCAGGTAATTACACAATGATATGTAGGATATTATGTAAACATGTACTCAAAAGATTAATACAATGCTCAACTTCATTTAAGCTTTAAATGTGGTATGCATAAGCTTGAATGCGGTACGCATAAGCTTTGAAGGCGTCCTCAAGCAATACCATATTGATATTCAAGGCACATAAAGCTGGTTGACTTTTACTCTTAACAATGCTAAATATTGAGTGAGTTTTGTGATAATGGGAGAAGTAGCAAAACAGGACATTTAAGCTTTATAACTGTCTTATTTTCACAGTACTCACATTTTGGTAATATTTGAAGAGTTAGACAGTTATTAAGGACCTAGACCTATATCAGCAAAGACATGTGCGGGAGCCCCAATTTTTTGTCTAAACTGTTTTCTAATATGGCGGCAAGGATGCTGGTCGTCTACCCCCAGACCAAGACCTACTTCGCCCACTTCGCTGATCTGACCCCCGGATCCGCTCAAGTTAGGAAGCACGGCGACACCATCATGAACAAGATCGATGATTGTGTTAACCACATGGATGACTTGGTTCCTTACTTGTCCAGTCTCAGTGAACTGCATGCCACCAAATTGAGGGTGGATCCCGCCAACTTCAAGGTAGGATTGGAGACTAAACCATGTTGTATGAGTTTTTAACTGTGTTAATTAGAATTAGAAAAAGTTAATTTTGTATTTTCCTTCAGCCCACTTAATACAGAAACAAACAGACCTTTTCCAAGTGAGAAGCAAACAAATTCATCTGTTTTGATACACTCTTGGATATAAGCTTATTAGGAGAAACTGTCTTGTGGTTTTAAAACTGTTTATATAACAGATCACATTTTACACAGGTACATGGTCAAACCTATAAGCCTGTGAATTTGTTAAAGGGTGCGCCTCAGGGATCGGTTCTGGGACCATTCCTCTTTACAAACTACATGAATAATATAGATGTACCCCAAGCTAACTTTCATTTCTATGCAAATGACACTGATTTATTGTTTGACACGCTTTCAAATTTAGGCCCTTTCTCTGTTTCGGCTTGCTTTCAATATTATTCAACAAAGATATAATGAGCTGAAACTTGTCTTAAATGCTGATAAAACAAAATACATGTTGTTTTCAAACTCAAAGAAAAAAATCAATAGATATTCCATTATTTACTGCACTGCATGGTAATATAATTAAGTCTGTATCTGTATACAAATATCTTGGGTTTTTTAACTGATTGATTTAATTGATTGACACTCTTTTAAGACACATATTCTACACTTGGTTAAAAAAGGAGGTTAGGGTTGTTATTATTTTAGAAAAAAGATTTCGCTTTTCTTTTCAACCTAGAAAGAAACTGGTACTTGCAACTTTTATGCCTGTTTTAGATTACGGTCATGTCATGTACATGCATGCTTCTTGTCAGTCGGTATTTATAGGCCTATTGGTTGTTTAAGTGGTTGATGTATTTTGATTTCCCTATGTTGCGTTGTGTGTTTTAAATGTGTTTGTTGAAGTCCGTCTTGCCCAGGACACATAAGAGATATTTAATCTCACTGAGTCTTTTTCTTGGTTAAATAAAGGTTAAATAATTTTTTATTTAATTTTACTTTTTACTTCGCAGATCCTGGCTCACAGCCTGCTTGTGGTAGTTGCCGCCTACCTACCCAACGACTTCACCCCAGAGGTCCATCTGTCCGTGGACAAGTTCCTGCAGCTAGTTGCTCTGGCCCTGTCCGAGAAGTACCGCTAAACCGGAGTTCAGCTGTCAGTCTGTCACCTGAGTCATAACATTCATCTAATGGTGGACCACTTTTGACACACTGACATGAAACCTGCAATAAACAAATAATTACATTTTTTTTGGTCTTATTGTGTCTTACACCGTGTCATTTGAATTTAATTGACTTTATTGATTACAGACCCTCTGGTAAGGATCTTTCAAGTTAAGTCACCGTTTAAACTACATTGGAAAATTGAATGGATGCAGTTCTTTAGGAGTTTTGGTTCTAACATTGCATACCTTGAAACCTTTGTATCCAGTTGTAAAGTCCCAGTGAAAGTGAGGCCATAATTTGGCTCTATTGGGTACTGCTTTAGATTGATTTGAGCACAGATCTTTGGATATCTTTCATATTTTCATAAAACTCTTTATAATTCAGAAGGTAGTTTAGGTTTCTTTATACGACAATTGCATTGATGATCTGGATATACTTGACTATGAAAACCAGTTGCTAATAGAATGGTTTTTGAATATATATCTGCTACAACTCGTCTCTATGAGGTGCGAGGGTAAAGGAGAGGCAACAACGAAAGTAACAAAACAACACCGACGCGAAGAATTACGTTTCCTGTCTTTATGGAAAAGCTTACGGCACCGCACGGTTTCAAAACTGACATGGACATAATAACCTGTGAGGTGCTGGTGAAAACGAGGAACCTAAATAGACATCATGATAACTAACTCAAAACAGGTGTGTAGGTGTGTCGGGTGCGCTGCTGCCATCTGCCCCAGCCGGCGGTTAGTACACCGGCGAGGTGGAGCGCCGGAGAGCGAGAGAACACGCAGCGCCACGCGGAGCAGCCATCACAGTCTCATTTCTGTTGAACTCCATTTCTGCCTATAGTTGTGTGTTAAATTAAGATTATTTTAAAGAGTTTGATCTGCCGGCCATGTGGTGCAGTGGTCTACGTTCATAGTGGCAAACTGATCACTTAAGTACAAATTACATTTTTCATTGCTTTTTTTTGATCATCGTTACCAATTGTGCCAACAGTTGTGGACAACACTGTGCAGCAAATTTGCACTATAGGAAGTATGGAATATAAAACTTAGAGAATTACACATACTGTATATACAGTATCTCACAAAAGTGAGTACACCCCTCACATTTTTGTAAATATTTGAGTATATCTTTTCATGTGACAACACTGAAGAAATTACACTTTGCTACAATGTAAAGTAGTGAGTGTACAGCTTGTATAACAGTGTAAATTTGCTGTCCCCTCAAAATAACACAACACACAGCCATTAATGTCTAAACCACTGGCAACAAATGTGAGTACACCACTAAGTGAAAATGTCCAAATTGGGCCCAATTAGCCATTTTCCCTCCCCGGTGTCATGTGACTCGTTAGTGTTACAAGGTCTCAGGTGTGAATGGGGAGCAGGTGTGTTAAATTTGTTGTCATCGCTCTCACACTCTCTCATACTGGTCAGTGGAAGTTCAACATGGCACCTCATGGCAAAAAACTCTCTGAGGATCTGAAAAAAAGGATTGTTGCTCTACATAAAGATGGCCTAGGCTATAAGAAGATTGCCAAGACCCTGAAACTGAGCTGCAGCCCGGTGGCCAAGACCATACAGTGGTTTAACAGGACAGGTTCCACTCAGAACAGGCCTCACCATGGTCGACCAAAGAAGTTGTGTGCACATGCTCAGTGTCATATCCAGAGGTTGTCTTTGGGAAATAGACGTATGAGTGCTGCCAGCATTGCTGCAGAGGTTAAAGGGGTGGGGGGTCAGCCTGTCAGTGCTCAGACCATACGCCGCACACTGCATCAAATTGGTCTGCATGGCTGTCATCCCAGAAGGAAGCCTCTTCTAAAGATGATGCACAAGAAAGCCCGCAAACAGTTTGCTGAAGACAAGCAGACTAAGGACATGGATTACTGGAACCATTTCCTGTGGTCTGATGAGACCAAGATAAACTTATTTGGTTCA
>JACXGI010005874.1:0-44599 GCA_016801175.1 Esox masquinongy
AATCAAAGTATCCAAGCCTGCCATAATGATTGCATAGAATGTGCCAAAATCCCCAACTTCACCAGTATTTTGTAAATTTAACAACTGTCGTAATTCAACGTTGTCAAACGCATTACGTTGTATAACTCTAACATCGCCATCATTGCAATGAGTTTGCATCAGAGAGCTCGGAGGAGAGTCAACTAGATCATGTGAAAAATAGGGGCTACTAAGCTCGGTTAACAAACCTTGCATCTGAGGATTATTGTGTGCATCACTGTGTAACAAAGTAATGGCCGGTTCATTTGTATTTTGGGGTGTGGTCTGTTGATTATGTGTAGATGTTGTTGGTTGTTCCGTGTCTGGTCTTTTGTTAGCATTATCTTTCGCCATTTCTCTAGCTTCATGTGTAAATAACGATCCACTTTCAGGTTAAAATATTCTAACTCAAACATACATTTACATACACCACAGTTTTGATGAGTTGACAGTAAAATATGTATTACCTTCAGCTTTCAAGCGTGAAAGAAAACAATGAAACAAAAATCCCCTGACGCTGCGCAGCCAAAAGGTGGGGTGTCCGTAATTGAAGCCATTATGGTGATGTACTCTGTATCAATCTGTTGGTTGGTAAATAGAGTACAAAGGTTCAGCTGTATGCATATTGTCGTAATTGTTAATAACATTTTAGTACAAGACTGAAAATGTCTGTAAATAATTAGACTTACACAAAAAGTATCTGTTCAGGTTGTGTAATGCTGACTTAAAACAACAATTTTTATTACAAAAATCATCATTGCTCATACATGCACATGTACCAAAATCATTGTTTTTATTTTTAACGATATTTTAAACCCAAAAACGACACAAACAACCTAGTCATAATGTGTGGTTGGCCCAGGGATTGACTGTTCCTTCAAAATAATAGCATTGCTCATGTGATGTTGTTTACTGTAGTGCTTTGTTGGACTACAAACCGTGAAACACGGGAGGTTTTTCAACCTGCATATACTACAGTTTGTATTAGTGGTTATTGAGGGACCGTTACTACGGGCAAATCTGATCTTAAGGCCCATCTCTTGTTAAAATGAAAAATGGGCTGAAACACTCCAAAATCGTAAGTCTCAAACCCTTCTTTATATCTTACACAGAAAAGCCTGTTTCCCACACGTAATTCTGTGCTTGTGGAAAAATACCATGCTCCATGCAACATTGTAAAACATGGAAGGTTAACACCTCCTGGTTGTAGGACATCTGTTGTAGCACTTATCAGAACATAAAATGCCGAGGGGTTATAGCATTGCTGAACCCTGGCGCCCTTTTGTTAAACACCAAACATCTTGCCGCTGATATAACATTTATTGCCTGGGAATTTAACATTCCGGAACCCTAAGACACCATTGTTAAACATCAAACATAGCCCACCTGTTATAACACTCGTCCGGGGTGTTTATCAGTCGTTGTAAAACATCAAACATGGACAAATCAATGCAATCATAAATTACAAAGTCACCGGACATGCATAAGTCATTCCGGAAGTTCCGCCCTAACACACGTCATACAGGAAGTCCCACCCAGGAAACCGGATGTCCCGCCCACCTGTCAAATCAATCTGGAAGCGCCGCCCACCAGGGTCATAAATCACCAATCTGACACAATATACCCTACATAAACTACTATAGTAATTGTTGTGCTGTTTCCAGGCACTTTGTAATGTGAGTACACAGTCGGCTATGCATGCATGTCGATATGAAAACATTGTATTTCCACTATACAAGTGTAACCCTTCAATAACATTAAAGTGGTGTTTTAAAAAGAGTTCTCAAAATCAGGTTGCATGTTCCTCAACTCAACAGATAAAAAAACACGTTGGATTTTCTTTAGTGTACAGAATCCAAGAATTCACGGCAATGGACGAACCGTATCAGACGTCAAACAGCAACAGGCAGCGACACCTCTGTAAGTTTAGATAATGGCGATGCATATCAATGAGGAGCAGGAATGTGACTGTGTCTACACAGCATGCTTAACACCAAGGCCGTAATTACAATATAAGGTGGGGGACGTGCGTGAAGTTGGCCCCCCACCCAACGCGAAACTTCGGCAAAATAGGTTCAATCGTTTGTGCTCCGTTTGTGCTGGTTTGTGCAGTTAAAATTTTCGTTTGTGCTGCTTTCATTTTATAGATATTAAAGAATATTTTTTAGGTCATTCTGAGGTCACTCTGCCCCCCAACATCCTCCAAAATCAACCAAAATAGTCCCATTTGTTTGTGCTTCGTTTGTGCTGTTAATTTTCGTTTGTGCTGCTGTCATTTTTTAGATATTAAATAAAATAGTGTAGGTCATTCTGAGGCCACTCAGCCCCCCAACATCCTCCAAAATCTGTTAAAATAGTCTAGATTTGTTTGTGCTTCATTTGTGCTGGTTTGTGTCATTAAAATGTTTGTTTGTGCTGCTTCGGTATTTTATATATTAGACATTTAATTATTGGCGATGATGTCACTCAGTACCCCAACATGCTCCTAAGTGAGTCAAAATAGGCTCATTCGTTTGTGCTAGGTTTGTGCTGTTAAAATTTTCGTTTGTGCTTCATCTATGTTTTTAATATTAGAAATTTAATGATAGGTGATGAAGTCACTCAGCCACCCTAACATGCTCCAAATTCAACCAAAATAGTCTCCTTTGTTCGTGCTTCATTTGTGCTGGTTTGTGCCATTAAGTTTTGTTTGTGCTGATGCAGCATTCTATATATTAGACATTTCATTTTAGGTGTCACCAGCCCCCCAACCTGATCCAAAGTGCCTGAAAACAGGCTCAATATTTTGTGCTCCGTTTGTGCCACTATAAGGTTTGTTTGTGCTGCTACAGTTTTTGGTGCATAACTTACATTCCTATTGGATAGCACACTGGCTTTACTCTCTTTCCACTATAGCTCTGTCACTATCGGTAAGAAAGCAGTCGCAAAAACAAACCTTTATCGGCACAAAAGGAGCACAAATGATTGAGCCTATTTTGAGTGAATTTGACCTACACAATATTATTTAATAACACAAAACAAAACATTTTATTGCACAAACCAGCACGAACGATTAAGCCATTTTTGCCGTAGTTTTGCGCTGGATGGGGGACCATCTTTACGCAGGTAAAATACATTTAATCGCTTGTGCTCCAGTTGTGCTGCAGTAATTTTTTAGATATTAGTCCTAAAGAATATTTTACAGATAATTCCAAGGTCACTCAGCTCCCCAAATCCTCCAAATTCACCCATAAAAGTCTTGTTTGTGCTTCGTTTGTGGCTGCTTCTGTGTTTTAATTATTAGACATTTTAATTAGCCACACATTCACCCAGCGACCAACAATGGTGCTCATGTGCGTATTTAACTAACGTTAATGTCTTACGTTAATGATTTTGTTAGATTTGTCAGAAAGCCCACGTGAAGTCTGAGTAAAGTGTCAATCATTTATGTTGCGCTTCATGTGTAATTTGTGCAGACAGTAGTTGTTTTCATTGATTGTATATTTGTATAGTATACTATATAGCTGTATTTGCTTATGATAAATGGCATTATTAGTGTTTGTTTGATTATTAGTACTAATTAGTTTATTAGTCAGCTTTCATTCACAGTGAGTGTCATCATGAGCAAGAGGAAGGGTGGCAGTTACATTCATCAGAGAGAGAGAGAGAGAGAGAGAGAGAGAGAGAGAGAGGATGCCAAGAGGACAGGACTAGCAGGTGACATGGTGAGTGAGAAAAGGAGCAAATATTGATGACCAATCTCATATCGCCATGTTGGTGTTGTTCCAACGACATCATAATTAATGTTGGCACAGCTGAGGTTAGGCTTAGGCACAGGTATCAATTGGCTTAGGCACAGGTACCATTCACTTACAATTGCAAAGTTTAACTAAATGGGAAATGAGGTGTAATATCCCAAAGCCTTTTTGTATCTTAGAAATTCTGTGTTCATGTTTTTAATTTTGGGGTGTGCTCCCTATGCATTCTATTGTTTAATAATTGTGTTGATGCAGGGCTCAGCCGCAAAAGAGACCTTTGGTCTCAGTATGATCTCCCTTGTTAAAATAAAGGTTAAATAAATAAAAATAAAATACACGTGTAACACCAAATCAACAAATTTGACATTTTTGAGTAACCAACATCTGATGAGTATGTGAAGCCAGCATAAGAACAGATGCAACCAAATCATATCGTAACCCATGCATCTAGATATGTAGCATATATGCCCACCTATTGGATATATAGCATTTGGGAATTAAAATTGTTCAAATGTATTGCATATTTTAAAATCTGCTATGCAAAAACCCAACTGTTACATGACATACTTTGTGTAACAGCCCACCAACACAATGGAGATTGGTGAAAAAATAAAATGAGAATTGGCATGTAAACATACACAATAGTTACACTGTGAAAAATAAATGTTATTTCACGGTAATTTACTTTAAATCATACATGTAATTCTCTGTATTTCAGAATGACAGTTAAATTCTGTTTTAAATTACACCTTAAAACATTAATTTAACATTTGTCCTGTAAAATAACTGGAAAGGTCTGTTATCAGGAAACACAAGAATTATCTGTTTTTCCACAGACTTTGATTTGCAGCTTTCGAAAAAAAAAACTGTTTTCACCAGGTGAAAACAATCAAGACTAACAAAAGCAAACAGAGCATAGAAATGTACCATCATAGAACAGAAACACAAAAGCAAACCAAGCATAGAAATCCAACATCCTAGAACGGAACCAAAACCACACCAAAAACACCGAACCTCACACGTAGGAGGCAGCCATGAACAATTAACAGCAATAAAAAGTTATCTAATTCACCATGCATGTTTGGTTTCTGTAGTTAAAGAGCATGCACATCTTAGGCTGCAATGAAATCCAGTGCTGTCATATCTTAACGATTCATACGTGTTTCCTGTAGAGTCGGAGGCACTCTGGTTTTTACTTCAGGAACACCACCGGTTTCAGAATTGGCTTAAGTTGTGGATGCTTAAATGAGAGCCATATAAAAATGTTCAATAACTTAAATATGATAGCTCGGTCTATATGGGTCATATATGTTAAAACTGAAGAGGAGGTAGAGGTCTTCACGGATCCATCCGAAATCAGATTATGCGAGATCCGATCCGTTATCTGACTTGGTCGGATACAACATTATGTAGTTGACTGTCGAATCCTGAGTCGGATCAAGCTCGGTTGCCATGGTTCTCGGATTGGTGTGATAAAATAGGCTACCGATTTATATCCGAAATTATATCACAAGATAAAAATAATGAACATTATATCATTCAAAGCCGCTATGCTTTACAGTTGGTTAAAAATAGGTTATTTGAGCATTCATCGCTCTTCAGAGCATGTCAGGTTTGAGCTTCTTAATTTGCAAGAAAATTCCTATATTCCGCGGTTCAGGTAGTCTATTTTACAAATATTTCAATGGAGATATGCGATCAGATGCTTTTATGTTACGAGGCTTGGTGGTAAGGACTGTTGTAAATACATTTCAAAGATATCATTCGCAATTGCATGAAATCCAACGCGGCTGACTTTGGTTGAGAGGTGACGACAAATTAATTTCAGAAGCTCCGCGACTCTGGAGTGCAGTTCATGTAATTATTTTTTTAACTAGGGCCTAAGACATCCCATATGCACTGTTATAGACCTACATTTGTGCACAGACTATGTAATGGATGTGTTTAACCCTTGTGTTATGTTAACATTTTGGTTACACTTATGTTAGCGGGTCGAATTGACCCGGGGTGTAAAATCACTACCCAGTACTCACTACTGATATTTTAGCCCCCAACAAATGTGTTTGACATCCATAACCAACTCATTACTCATATATATTACAGCATTTACTAGTTTTATTTTATTATATAGTCCATTTAGACCACATTTACCTTATGATGAACACTCGTTTTTACTCCAAAAACAGAAATGTATCTCTATCTGCTACGATGGACAAAATTGACCAATACTTTTTAATTTTCTAGACAATGTTCGGCTTAATAATGTGTAGATATTATGACCATAGTGACAACATCAATGTTTCGGGTCAAAACATGATACACACAAATCAAAAGTTAGGGAATCAGATGGAGCAGGGCTGGTCATCTCTGCACAATAAGCCATGACGATGTTCACAGAGGAGAGGTTTCTGGGAAGGCTCTCACACCACATGCTGTTTGTCTCTCACACGGCATGCTGGTCTTGTGTTACAGTTATTGAAGTGAACTACTCTAGAGAATATACTGTATGAAATATATGGGTCCTCCCACCTACTACACAACAAAGCCTTTCCCGCGAGAAAAGTTCAGTTCCAGTAACAACAAAGATAATAATTGCTTGTGTTTGTGAAAGGTGAGAGGTGATTTAACTTTTAGTGTGTTTGATGTTAGACATTACAAAGGGTCTCAGTGGGTGAAGTACACTGATCAGCCATAACATTATTACTACTGACAGGTGAAGTGAATAACACCGCTAATTTCGTTATCATGGCACCTGTCAGTGGATGGGATGTATTAGGCAGTAAGTGAACATTCTGTCCTCAAAGTTGATGTGTTAGAAGCAGGAAAAATGGGCAAGCGTAAGGATCAGATCGACTTTGACAATGGCCAAATTGTGATGGCTAGATGACTGGGTCAGAGCATCACCAAAACTGCAGCCCTTTTGGGGTGTTCCCGGTCTGCAGTGGTCAGTACCTATCAAAAGTGGTGCAAGGAAGGAAACGCGGTGAACCGGTGACAGGGTCATGGGCAGCCAAGGCTTATTGATGCACGTGGGGAGTGAAGGCTGGCCTGTGTGGTCCAATCCAACAGATGAGCTGCTGTAGCTCAAATTTCTCGAAAAGTTAATGCTGGTACTGATAGAAAGGTGTCAGAACACACAGTGCATCGCAATTTGTTGCATATGGGGCTGAGTAGCCGCAGACCAGTCAGGGTGCCCATGCTGACCCCTGTCCACTGCCGAAAGCACCTACAATGGGCATGTGAGCCTCAGAACTGGACCATGGAACAATGGAAGAAGGTGGCCTGGTCTGATGAATCATGTTTTCTTTTACATCACGTGGATGGCCTGGTGCGTGTGCATCGTTTACCTGGAGAACACCTGGCACCAGGATGCACTATGGGAAGAAGGAAAGCCGGCGGAGGCAGTGTGATGCTTTGGGCAATGTTCTGCTGGGGAACCTTGGGTCCTGCCATTCATGTGGATGGGGGACCCAAAAGGGGGACCTACACAATATTAGGCAGGTGGTTATAATGTTATGGTTGATCGGTGTATCTCTAACTAACTGTGACAATCCTTCACCTCATATGACCTGGTAGAAGTACTGCAACAAACACTGACTATGGCAGGCATAGTGTGTGTGCGTGTGTGTGTGTGTGTGTGTGTGTGTGTGTGTGTGTGTGTGCGTGTGTGTGTGTGTGTGTGTGTGAGAATCGAGGAGACGTGTAGTGAGGTGTAGTTTCCACTCTCTATCTGTACTCAGCAGGATGTTCAACAAGCATTTTCATCTATTCTCCACCACCGGGTCATTTTGACCCTAACATTACGAATGTAACTATTTTTTTAGAGGCCCTTGAACCTGTAAATTTGGTCGCCTTTCGTTTTGTATGTTCATAAACACAATCTTGAGGATATCATCAAGTTTCATACAGATAAAGTAACCTAAATGGTATTTCAGACAAATCAAAGTCTTAAAATGGGTCAATTTGACCCTGACTTAAGGGTTAAGCAGCCTACTGTATTTAGCAAATAAATTAAAGCGCACAATTAAGCGGAAGACAAGATAGTGCATTTTGGAGAAAGATGCTAACGTTAACGTTACACGCACATACGATTGGAAATGCAATAATAGTTAATCACCAATAAGTTTCAAATAAATACCACAGATAGAGGAATAATATGCTAGTAATATTCTTAAGAACATTAGTTAGCTAGATCAATAAAGCAAGCTACCTAACCAGGGTTATTAAATGTTAGCTCTTCTTTCCTGCCACATAGTACTAACTAGCTAAGTTTGTTAATGAGTTAGCTATGAGCTAGAAATGAGTTAGAAAATCTGACAAGCTAAATTTTTTGGGAAATATTATTTTAAATAAATTTTATTTTATGTGGATATTTTCATGAATCCAACTGCCATACAACATGCATATTGTATGATTGTTATCATACATTTCAAGCTGGTTAGGCTGATCCTCATCTAAATTTGGACCAAAACAGACAGACCAAATCTGGTCCGCGGGCAGCCAGTGCAGAGGTTTAAGAGTTCGCGTAATGTGTTCAGCTTTAGTAGTTTTTCTTAGAACTTGAGCAGCAGCTCTCTGAATTAGCTACAAATTTCTGTAGTCTTTTTTAGAGACCTGAAAACAGGCCATTACGGTAGTCCAACCTGCTGGAGATGAAAGCGTGGATACATTTTTCTAGATCTTGTCTGGACATAAATCCTCTAATTCTAGCTGTGTTTCTTGGGTGATAATAGGCAGATTTTGTTATTAATGTGGCTATTGAAAGATCAGATCAGAATTCATAATTGCCCCAATAATTTTAACTTTTAGTTTTAATGGACAGTGTGTCAAGGTAATCACTGACTGTCAGCCTCTTGTCACCAAAGACAGTTCAGTTTTATCTTTATTTAGTTGAAGAAAGGTCTGGGACATCCAATCATTGGTTTGTTCAAGGCACTAGTGAAGGAACCGATTTGCAGGAATCTTCATCCAGTAAACATTTACCTGTAACAAACGACACATAACATGTACAACATTGAAACCTGTTGGAGAGTTTATCCCTTTATGAGGCACATTAAAAGAACAAACATCAGTGAGGTAAATCCAACGAAAGTCATATTTCTACTTTGTTGATTTGTCCATCCTCACACCTGTTTCGCCTGAGCAGATGGGGTTACTTTGGCCCCCACCGCATATGTCAGTTCCTTTCAGGAAGCAAATAGCCATTGGTGTGAGATTAGGATGTCCCACTGAGTTGAGACACCAGACAACACGGCACCTTCACAAACCTTCCAAAACACATCCTTTTTACACTACAATAGCATTCTTTTTCATAACAAACCAATGCATTTGTAAATACATTGTGGTTAAGGTAGAGTATGATTTCATTTAATAACCTAATTGGAATAGTTTTTAGAACACCAATCACAGTCAAACTATCGCAAACTGTTTGACTTGAAAAAATACAAAACACATTTTTTAAAGAGGTGTTTTGGACCCAAAAGAGCCGTCTCTTTTTGGTGAGCTGAGCCGAACGAACGGCTCACTGAAAAGAACCGGAATGCCCATCACTAATAGGGCCCACTGTAAAAGCCTCTGGATGCAGTGTTATGATTTGGGGTTGCTTCAATTAGTCAGGTCTAGGCTCAGCAACATTATGTGGCAATTAAGTCAGCTGAGTACCTGAATGTACTGAATGACCAGTTTATCCCATCAATTTATTTTTTTCTTCCCTGATGGCACAGGCATATTCCAGGACAACAATGCCAAGATTCATCAGGCTCATATTGTGCATGAGTGGTTTAGGGAGCATGAGGAATCATTTTTACATGTGAATTGGCCACCACAGAGTCCTGACCTAAACCCCATTGAAAGTCTTTTGGATGTGCTGGAAAATACTTTATGGAGTGGTTTGACTCTCCCGTCATCAATACAAGGTCTTGGCCAAAAAAGAATACAACTCTGGATGGAA
The DNA here is from genome assembly GCA_016801175.1 of Esox masquinongy. Classification (NCBI taxonomy): domain Eukaryota; kingdom Metazoa; phylum Chordata; class Actinopteri; order Esociformes; family Esocidae; genus Esox; species Esox masquinongy. Next base: position 9,706 of record JACXGI010005874.1, read on the forward strand.
ATCAATCTTGTGACATTGCATAAGGTTGTCAAAACAATGCCACGGCAAATGCGTGCCGTTATCAGAGCTCAAGGCGGTCCAACGAGATATTAGTGTGCACATTTTTTCTTTCATTAGTAGTCACAAGTAGTAGTCCCAAAGTGCTTATGCAAATAACCAGTCAGTGCACAGTAGCTAGGAATTACTCACTAGTAGAGTTGGAATCTAGGATTCAAAATAAACACACCTAAATAACGCACATACATTTTTAAGTGTGTAAACCAAACTGAAATCTGAAGGATTTAGGTCTATGGTTTGTAGTGGCGGAAATGCATCAACATGATATTGGGAAGTTTATGAAAACTAGGGGGTCATTATAGCTAATAGTTCAACCTGTTCAAAAGCTAAAATCAAATTCGAAGGAGTAAAATGGAAAGCACTCTCTGTGTGCCAACTGCTGAATTGTAGACATGGTGGTAATTAGACACTTTCTATGTGAGAAGCGTCAATGCTATCAGTGGGACAATCATGAGGGAGGCAGGCATTCCTCCACAAACCAATGACATGAGGGAGGCAGGCATTCCTCCACGAACCAATGACATGAGGGAGGCAGGCATTCCTCCACGAACCAGTGACATGAGGGAGGCAGGCGTTCCTCCACAGACCAGTGACATGAGGGAGGCAGACATTCCTCCACGGACAAGTGACATGAGGGAGGCAGGTGTTTCTCAACGGGTTTGAGGAACGCATCTCGAGAGGACCTCTGGTGATCAATTGCTTCTGTAGGGAAACCTGGGCCATTTGTAGTCATAAGCATCATAAGTGGTCGCTTTGGGGCCCCTGACTGCTAGGGGTTCGGGGCCCATTTTAGTTTCAGAATTTGCCTATTTTTTCACAATACATTTCATCCACAGCTGCCTAAAAATACCACACCGCTTACTAGTGATGCACCCAATTTCTGATTTTGACTGGTTAAAATTATATTAGCAAACTACTACTGGCAGTAAAACTGTTTTTTCCTGAGTATTGGCGCAAAAGGTACTGGCACGCTTCTATTGTTGTATCAATATAACTTACGCTAACTATGAGACAGTAGGTTGTGTTAATAATTTATTTTTGTTATTAATCAGAAGTTCTCAAAAGTTTAGGACAAATTATGAATTCAAATTTTTGCATATTCATAAATGGACAAATACAATCAGTGAAAAATACATTTTTGAAAGTTAGGTTGAGCTTTTTTAGGTAATTACTGTCAATTTGCGCAGCATATTGCTAAGATGGCAAAATTAGCAAAAGAGTCTTGCCTGGGTCATGAAGCACCACCAGTGGACTACTAAAGAATGGAAGAAGGTCTTATAGACCAATTAATCAAAATTTTAAATCTTCGGTTCATCACGCAGGTTTTTTGTACACCGTCGACTAGGCGAAAGGATGGTTCTTCATTGTGTGCCAACTGTCAAAAATGGAGGAGGAAGCATGATGCTCTGGGGCTCTTTTGCTGGATCCAGAGTCAGCGACTTGAACATGAGTGAGTGGCACCCTGAACTAACACTGCTACCACAGCATTTTGCAGTGCCATGCAATACCCTCTGGTGTACGTCTAGTTGGTCAGGGGTTCATCCTTCAGCAAAATAATGATCCAAAACATACCTCAAGATTATGTCTGAACTACCTTAGAAGTAAATAACAAGATGGTAGGCTTCAAATCATGGAATGGCCAGCACGGTCTCCAGACTTAAACACAATCAAGCTGGTTTTGGATGAAGTTGTTTAATACCTGTTCTTCCTGCTCCTCCTGCTCCCCCTCCCCTCCCGGTGCAGCGCTCGGCATCCCCAGCATACTAGCTGTCACCGGCCCAACGCACCCTAATCTGCTACTCATCACAAACCGGACTTGTCTTGTCTCCCCATGACACACACCTGGTTCCTCTTTCCCCAAAGTTTCCCCTAGTTGTTGTATATATTGACCTCTGTTTTCCCCTGTCCTTTGTCGGTTGTTGTTACATGTCCCTGTGTTACACCGCAGACTCTTTGTTCTTGCTTGCTGCCTTTCTAAGCCTTTAGAATTAAGAACTGTTTAGTCTGGTTGTTCTTGCAATCAGTGTTTTTTTCTGTGTATGCATTCTGTGCACTGTTACTTTGTGTGACATTAAAGATATGTCATTGAAACCTGCACCTGCCTCCAGAACACTTCTATCGTAACAACTGGGCAGAAGGGTGAAAAAAAGCTACCTACAAGTGCAACACATTTGTGGGAACTTCTTCAAAACGATTCGATTATTTATTTTTGGTCTCCAATTGTTTTTTTGTTCTAGGTTCAGAATATAGTAAGACATTAAACTGTGTGAATTTCAATAAAAAATTTAAAAATTGAGGTGTTCTCAAACTTTTGACTTAGTAGTGTAGCTGGAAAGGCAAGAAGAATGTGGGATGTGAACCTCACTTTCTAATTCCCCTTCGCAATGCGTACGCCTAACCATTGAGGATATTATGGAAAAAGACATCAATGTAAACATTAAACATGATATTTGTTCCTGACTTGCAGGTGCCACTACTGTGCAATGATTTCAAAAGCCTTGAGGGAATGAACAGTTTTTTGGCCCAATGAGACGAAAACCTCAAATGCTTTAGAAAGCCTTGATTCCCCATCACTACTTCCAGCAGCTTGACTGGTACAACTAGTGCTTGTAATCAAATCATTCTGTGAGTGTTTACACCAGACAACTGAACTCATGCCTTGCCCTGAATCCCAAAAAATTTAACAGTAGGTGTGTGTGGTATATGGCTAGTATTTCATGGCTAAGAGCTGGATACAAGGTTATAGTTATGGTTTGTGTCACATGCTAGTGAGATCCAATGCCCTCTTTCCCTTATTAGGAGTAGGGACACATGTTTGTTTTTCTTGCCCTCATCTGTGTTCCTTATCACTGTCCCTATCCATGTTCCTCCTGCCCTAGTGTACTGTATTTTGATGGCAGCACTTGACTTTAACTTTTTTCCTCACCAGCCACTGTGGCTAGTAGTTTTCCAAAGTTACTTGCCACTCAGCATTTTCACTAGCCACAATTTTGTTGTTAGGAAATTAAATTTTATTTGATTAAAGTTGACTATGGTGTCCTTTATGGTTTTGACTTTTAAATTGGTTGTCCCAACCCCAAAACAGATCACCTTCACCCTTTTACTGCCGTATGTCCTACAATCATTGCAGTCTATGATTGTGTTGGCTGGATCATACACCAGCCATTCTCAACTGGACCTCCACTTTTCGTTGAGCAGTCTTTTCTTTTTCTTTGTCTCCTCTTCATTTTTGATTTCATCATCAGTTTTTCACTTGTGTGTTGTTGTCTGCTCTCCGGGTTTCCTTACATCTGTTATGTGCCGCCACATTGTAGCCTATCTTGTTCACACTGTCAGCCACTGGCGTGCAAGGCAATAGGAGTTACACAATGGACCAGAATCAAACACTGTATGCAAGTAGTGCTTGTGGGAGTTGTAGTAGCTTGTAGTGTCGCTCACATTGCAATGAGTTTATTATTTCAGATGTCTTTTGAGAAGACTACAATAAAAATATATATATATATTTATAATATTATATATAGAATGCCACCCGCGTTCTATATATAATAAGTGGCTAGTAAGAGTGACTGCGTTACATGCCACAGCTGAATTCTACCCACATTTGTTCGGGTGGGCGGGTGCTAATGTCAAGCTCTGCCTGTTGGTCATAATTTGGATTACATTCCATATGTAACATTGTTCTGTTTTCTTGTTTTACTTTAATTTTGTTGTGTCTTAGTTATTTTTATTAAGATTCCTCCATTCACCCTGTGCCTGTGTACTTCCTCCTGACTGCAACGGTAAAGTTGGGATTAATAACAATCTGATTGTTTAGGGTGATGCATTTTGAGGTCCCTATTTACGCATACAGACAGAAGTGTTGGAAGTGGAGTGAAAGGAGCACACGTGTATGAATGCTTTTTTTGTGTGCAGGTTTGTGCCTTTGTTAGGAGAATAATCTGGTCCAGTGAGATGCTTCTCAAACCAGTTTTGCCTGAGAGAGCTAGAGACAGAGAGACAGAGAGAGAGACAGTGAGATAGATGTTAAAACTCCTCCCATGTTTTGTCCCTTTGTCAGAGTAAAGCTATTTGTCAGGGAATTAAGTTCCTTCACTGTCAACCTCTCCACTGTTCAGGTTATACTCTCTTATCTCTCTGTAACTCCTTTCATCAGCGCAATCCATCTAAACTACCAGTAGCCATCAGGATGGTATCAGCAGGACTACAGATGCTGGGCACAGCCCTAGCAATCATTGGCTGGCTGGGGACTATCATTATCTGTGCTTTGCCTATGTGGAAGGTGACAGCCTTTATCGGAGCCAACATCGTCACTGCGCAGGTCATCTGGGAGGGTTTATGGATGAACTGTGTGACCCAAAGCACGGGCCAGATGCAGTGTAAGGTCTATGACTCTCTTCTAGCTTTGCCCCAGGACCTGCAAGCCGCCAGAGCTCTGGTAGTCATCGCCATCATCGCGGGCTTGTTTGCCATCCTACTGGGCGTAGTTGGGGGAAAATGCACCAACTTCGTTGATGACGAGAATTCCAAGGCCAAGGTTGCCATTGCTAGTGGGGTCGTCTTCCTCATCGCTGCCCTTCTGGTCCTAGTTCCTGTCTGCTGGTCGGCCAACACCATCATCCGGGACTTCTACAACCCACTTTTGATTGAGGCCCAGAGAAGGGAGCTGGGGGCTTCACTCTACATTGGGTGGGGAGCAGCAGGGCTGATGATCCTGGGTGGAGCACTCCTCTGCAGCTCCTGCCCCAAAAACGAGAAGAACCACGATTACAAATACTCCAAGGCTGGTGGTTCTGTGGCTGCCAGCAGCAAAGCCTACGTCTGAATGGTGATATCTCCCACAGCCTGGGGATGGGGAGCCTGTCTGGGTCAGAGGACTGAAGGGAGGGAGGGATCGGACAATCGGACTCTCCAGGTCGTTCACTGTGCTCTTTAAAAGTTGTTGTTTTTTAAGAAAGCTTTTGCCATATTCCTTGCATTCATGCTGTTTCTCAAAAGTGTGAAATTGCTTATTTTTGTATAAGCTTTTGTTTTACTGTCATGCTTATCTATGGTACCACAGCGAAATTAAAGTTTAAGTTTATATTTGTGAGTTGAAAGTGTTTTGGCTAAATATTTACTTATCTACAAAGTACAAAATGTGATATGAATATATGTGTAATATATATGTTTATATACACATAATTATATTTTTGAAACATGTTAACTGCTCAGTAATTGGTGGAGTAAATTGTTAACTGTTGGTGAAGGAGTAAACTGAAATAAACTGTTCTGTTACTATTGTTTGGAGTTTAAATGTGCCTGCTTACTGTCACATGGCCAACCTAATATTTTTTGTAATGTTATTATTCTGTATAATATGCATAAAATGTATTTTTCTTTATACGAAGACAAGTATTCTGTTATAACCAATAAATATTTTAAGGAACAACAAAAACGCTTTGTTGTTATTGAAAAAAGTGGATCTTTAAAAAAACATGTGAAAATCATAAAGACTTTTGCAGAATCGCAAAATGTTTATATTTGACACACTGAAAAAAAAAGTTGGGCAGTGTTGCCTTCGACTTGAGAAGGTATCTATGCAAACAGGTTGTGTTGCTGGTAACACAGGTGAGATCAATGTTCCCTCTAAACTGCAACTGACTCTGTAATGCTGTTAGCGCCAGAGCACATTGAAATAGAATGACATTTGCAGTAGCCAACAGGCAGTCCTTTGGGATGCACTTTTCTATGCTCAAAGATTCTTGTTGGTAGTGCAAAACGATAGGTTAAATTATCCTCAAATAGTCACAATAACATATTGATTACTTTCTAAATGTGTATAGTCTTAATTCTTGCTACTTTCAAGCTTTCTTGCTACTTTCAAGAACATTGGTGACAGTGTTCTTTTGTCTTGAAAGTGGAAGCTTGATAGTGTGAATTCTTTACAACTTCCAGTGCATGTTCACAGTGAACTCTGAGACTGTACGCATTCAGAGTTAAATGTTTATGAGAAACATACACAGCATGGAGGTCAGGGGGGTGGCATCATGACTACTCTGAAATCACATTTTTGTACCCCCCCTCCACTTATGTAATTTCACTGTGATACAAAAAGCAGAGCTGGTGTGCTTTTGGACTGGGTGGAAACCTTGGGAAATGAAAGTTGGCGAAATGCCAACTTCAATTCACCAGAGAGAACATTTCTAAAGTGAGACGTTAACTCTCTTGAAAACGTGTCTAAAATAAGTCCATTGTGTTTTATTTACAAAACATACCTAACTTAGTCTGCAGGACAGTAACTCCCCTTGCTGGGGTGAAAATATGTCATTATTAGATACAGATCTCTCCCTTGGCAGCTTGTGTGTAGCCTGTGAAGGAGTAGGGAATGGTGAGATAGCTATATGCCTTTTTGGTAGTGTTGACTACAATTGGCAATTTGGCTATAACCACACTACCAGCTACAACAAGTGACACCCCAGTAAAAATCTTTGCATACCAAATGGAATGCAACTCACACTCTCCAAGCCCAGTAGACAACAGCAGGATCCTCTCGTCATTCAAACCAGCATACAGCTATGCATTAAGGGGCATCTACATGTTAGCTCATTGACATGTCGCTATAACCACTATATCCAAATGGTGATCAATATTCGAAAGATATATATTATTCACACACTGAAATAAACACAACTTTCTTTGACACACTTTTACACCCCAAAAAAGCTGAACATGTGGGAAGCAACAGCAGTGCTTTTAGTTATTCATACCGGCTTGTTGCTATCACAGGGACTAAAATTTACAAATGGGCATCTCACTATCATAGAGAACTTTGATGGGTGAGCAATCAGTTGGAAATATAGGTCAACATTTATTTAGCTCCTGGCATGATGTTGTCAGCTACCATAGTTAGGTAGTTAGCCTAGCTATCAGGTTGAAGGCTGTCAGGTTGAAAGTGTCAAAGGCTTTGACACTTTCAAAAACAAGCACAGAGACACAGGAAATGTGTGTGACAAACAGAAATTTACTGAATAAAGACTGCGTAACAGAGCGCTCTCAAAACACACAAAAACACACACAGACTGGATTCAATAAACACAGCTCGAGGACAGATATAACACAGTGACAATAAGCAACACTGATGATGAGGGCTGAGGGATACATATAGATAGGTGATTAGGATAATGGGAACTAGGTGTGCGTAACTGGGAGACAGGGCCTGATTGGATAATGGAAGCAGCTGGGCTGGTGGCTGTTAAAACACCGGTAACGCCGAGCACAGCACTGGGAGGGGAGACGGGGTAGGCGTGACAGACACAAGCCGTATGCCTTGGAACTATGATCATATTTGGCAAGCTCCTTTAGAGCTCTGCCCAATCAAAGCATTTGATTGGTTTGACGTGTTTTGAGGTGTTATTAATTTAAAAGGAGTCCACCTCTTTTTTCAAATTGATTTTCTAAGAGGCTATACACAAACAGACAGTTACGGCTTTATCCTCCTAGCTAGTTAGATGGCTTGGTGTTGTTTAAAAGCTAAATATCTTATAACAACATATCAATAGCTTATTCACTGCTGTGATGTGTGGTAAGGTTAGCTAAGGTAGCTAATTTAACAAGTAGCCCATTCAAGCTTTAGCTAGCTGAACTAAAATGTACATTTTTTGCCTGGTTATTTCTCACTTGAGTTCTGATTTAATAAACAAAAAATGACAGATAGATTATGCCAGGCTCTGGGAGGTGACCTGTCCTCTTCTTGCTTTTCCAAGTGGAAAATATGAGTAAATATATTAATTTAAGGTCACATCGTTTATCATGGCATTCCAATGTGAAGATGACTAGCGGGTCAAAAACAGTGGAAACAGGTATACAACATAAGCAGGAGTTTCAGGCAGAATCTAGATCAGGTACACGACCAAATGAACTTCGGACAGAGATAGCCAGAAGTCGTAAGACCAGGTAGTCCTGTGGTGGGGTGCTAGGGCTCAGGTCCTCCTAAGATCCAACACCAGATATATTAAAGGGAGCATACCAAGGATCCAACTGAATAACAGATAAAACTGGATAATGACACCACATGGGACTGACTGGCCCTGACTGATCTTTTATAAATGTTCCATTCAAGAATATATTTGTTTTCAGCCAATATACAGTACTAGTCAAAAGTTTGGACACACCCATTCACTTTTGACTGGTACTGTACATAACAAATGTACGTTTTATCAGCCCGAAAAGTTGGATTAGTGAGTTTTTGCTAAAAGAGGAGTGTGCCAGATTTGAACCCAAGCTGCAGCAGTACATGCAGGCCAGAGGCAGCAGCTCAGACCACCCAGCATGTACACGTGTCTGGAATTTATTAGGGAGTTGTTTGACATTTCTAGTCTGATGCTACCTGAGCCAGATGCAACCTGAGCTGCTTAATTCCATCATGGTGAACTCTGAAAACACTAATTTGTTTTCTCTTTTAATTTTTTTTTTTTCCTTATCTGTATCATTGTAGTGACATCCTTGAATAATAGGGGACTTGAGTAAGATACAGATGGCTTTCACTTCTCTTTACAAAAACTAAATGTTTGTGGGTTTGATCAATGACTCACGTTTACTCACTTCATTCAAACTTCCCGCAAGTTCTTTCGTCATGTGTTTAATATTCAGCTAACAAGAGCGTGCATCGTCGCCAAAGACATATTGTCCAGCTTTTCTAGGTACACAAGTAAAGCTACAGAGAGCAAGTGCGTATTGCACAAGAGAACATTAAGAAAGAGGCTAAAAGAGTATGCATAGCCACTATAATGAATTAGTTAAATTTAAAGCTAATAATGAATTATATTGCATTTAAAAAAGCTATAGGTTAGAGTCTGATGCTAAATTATTGAATAAATATAAATATGTAAATGTTATTGAATCAAAACATAACATTGTAATTACTCAGTCCTAATACATTTAAAATGAATGTTTGCTTGTTTCCGAATCTCCTTTATTCCTTGGTTTCCCTGAATTCTGTCATGTTGCACGCTATCTTGCTGTTATCAGAGACACTGTGATCAAGACATCAAAGTTCCTCTGATAGTCAACATTTGTGCATAGATGTAGAATTGTTGATGCTGAAGTTAAGTTCTCTGGGGTGGGGTAAACCTTTAAACTTGTGGTAAGTGTGGTCCTTAACGGATAGAACTACGTTTGCATTGTTCTCATTGAAAAGCTTGTACATATGCTAATGTGTATAAGCATAACTATTGTATTGAAAGGGAAAAAACAAACATTTTAGATTTTCCGATAAGACAGAATTCAACTCACACCGTGTTCATTGTATGTACATTTTCTTGTACTTTATTCATTTAATTGTAACAAAATCAGAAAAGTATCTGGATGCCATAACCTCAAATAAGAGACTTGAACTTTAAGGTCGGTGGTTGCAGGGAATTATCTTGATGACACAACACACATATATTCAGTCACAAGCCATGCAGCGCTGTTTAGCAGAAGCTGTGTGCTTTGACATCATGTATGCTTGCTGTACAGTCACTGCTTCTAATTTAAGTGCTTATCAGTGTATAAATCTGCTGTTTTTAACTTGTAAAAGTCTGAAGAGCTATTTGACAAAATAAACTTTGATCCCTGGTCACAAAAAGTCTCATTATGAATTTTACAACAAGATTACAAGGTTTAAAAAAATAATTCTTATGAATGCCATATCCTCTCACATGTCCTTTCTGCTTGTCACACTGCTCACTCGCAACCTTAACAATAACGAAATCTGACAACACATGTCCCTTACACATCGGAATAACTATTCAATTGAAACCCAATGCCTGGATCTATTTATCAGAAATGAATGTGAATTGTGACAAGATGGAGAGGGTGGAGCTCACGTTCCAAGTCACTCAATTTATGTTTCGATATAAAACAGTACGGTGACACTTAAGATTAAGGTTTAAGCTAGACACAGGTACTAACTTTGGTCAAACACCCTCTCAGTGCATTTGGCCTGTTTGAAATGCAAACATTTGCGTTTATTTCTGCCTTCAGGGCAGATCTGCCTCCACGGGTATGCAGAACTCTATTTACCGAGAAGAACCTGCCAGGCTAGTTCTGCACCTCCACCTCTCCCCCACCTTTTCCCCTCATGCTCCAGGGTAGGTGTGGTATACACCTGCTCTGATGGATACTCAAGAGAAACAAGAGAAAACGTCACTGATGCCTCTGCTCAAAAAATAGAAAATGAATGAGAGAGAGAGACGGGGGGGGGGGTGAGAGAGCCAGAGAAACCGAAGGAGTGAAAAGGGAGGGTGAGAAAGGGAAAGTAAATAGTGAAACAGAGAGTGGGACAGAGAAAAGAGGAGTGGGAGAGAGAGTCGGAGGTAGAGGGGAAGAAAGGGTGAGTGAGAGAGACATAGAAAGAGAGGGAGTGAACGAGATATAGGAGGAAATGTAGTGGCAGGAAACAGGTTTAGTAGAACAGACAGAGTGGGTCTAAAGGCCAGTAACAGTTGGGCAGGGACACAGGGATTTCTTTCATCTTTTGGTTACCCTCTATGAATAACAGAGGAGGGATACAATTGGTCAGGAACTGAAGAAGGATGAGACGGGGGGAAAAAAACGCTTCCAGCCAGTAAAAGACTGGAGGGAATAGGAGGTAAAAAGCTGTTTCACACAAGGACTGTAAAGGACCATACACAGACCGTCAACAACCAAAGGAAGTGCCAATAAAAGAGCTTTAGTACTGTGGGGGACAGCCCGGGTGAGGGGGGGTAAGGAGGTCTTTTCATTTGCCCCTGCCCCAACATGGCCTCTCTGGGGATGCAGATGCTGGCCAGCTCCTTGTCTCTGCTGGGCTGGGTGGGGGTCATCCTGACCTGCTCCCTGCCCATGTGGAGGGTCACGGCGTTCATAGGCAGCACCATCATCACCTCTCAGACCTACTGGGAGGGCATCTGGATGATCTGCGTGGTTGAGAGCACGGGACAGATCCAGTGCAAGCCTTACGAGTCGGTCCTGGCCCTAAGCTCCGACCTGCAGGCCGCAAGGGCCATAACCGCCCTCGCCATCGCCACGGGCGCCTTTGGGCTCCTGCTGGCCTTCGTCGGGGGGAAATGCACCATATTTCTGGATGAAGAAGGGGGTGGGGTCAGAGGTCGGGGCAGCGCCGTCAAAGGCCGGGTTGCCGTGGCGGCAGGAGCGGTGTTGATCGTCACGGGGGTGCTGTGCCTGATCCCCACGTCGTGGGCTGCCGGGTCGGTGGTGCAGGGGTTCTACAGCGCTGTCAGTGACGCCCAGCGCAGGGAGCTCGGGGCCTGTCTCTACATCGGCTGGGGGTCGTCCATCCTGCTCATCCTGGGAGGGGGGCTGTTCATCAGCTCCACCTGCCCCCTCAAGCCCGAAGACGAGTGTAAGAGCCCCTCCGTCCGCTACATGGTGGTCCGTTCCTCCAACGGGGCTGCCTCCAGCCTGGCAGCATCCTCCCGGCGCAGCAGGGGACCATCCATCAACGGCCCGGCCTTCACCAGGTCCCACGGCAGCGAGGCGACACCTTCTATGAACCAGCCCAGGGGAGTGATGAACACACAGCCTCCTTGGGAGGAGCATGATGGGCTGGCTATGATGGAGCAGGACTACAGGCTGGAGTCTGGGTGGTCCCAGGGGAGTAAGACATCGTCTACAAAGTCCCAGATGAAGAGACTGGAGTCTACCATGTCCGAGGAGAGCGAGGGAGCGTCTACAAAGTCTCAGCTGAAGAGACTGGAGTCTCGTGAGAGTTTCTTAGAATCAGACAAGAGCGCACCCAGCCAGGACACATCCTCAAACCTGACAAAGAGCTATATTTGAGTGCTCATGGAAACAAACACACACACTTAGTGTCTATCACCTGAGTCAAGTGTGATTATTTTCCATAGTATTGTTCTGTTTTCTGTAGACCTCAGAGGGGTTAGAGGTCAGCCCAGGAGCAACATAGTATTTAGATGATCTGTTGGAAGTAGGGGTTTAGTTTGGTAGTTAAGCAATCCTGGTGTTCAATCTCTCCTTGCGTAGTTGCCTCAGTAGCAAAACAAATGTTTTTGTAATGTTTATTTTGCGCACTGTTTTGGAGTGGTGAGTTGGGCATGTAAATGACATGACCAAAATGTTTTTCTTTAGATGAGTTCCATGCTAGAGAGGCTTCTGTGTACATTATGACATCATCTGTGAAAAGGCCTATGCATGCCACAAAAATATACTTCAGTTAGCAGAATAATCAAATCTCAGAGTATCTCCTATGTTGATGTGGTCAGATGTGTGTTCAGATGTGTTGTACGCACTTAATACTGTAAGTGCTTGTTTCTTTTGAAATTAAGTAGAAGTAAAAATCATACACAGTAGAAGGTTATTTGTTTTTTACCTATATATACAGAATTCTTTTTTTGAAATGTCAACCTGTTGAAATGGGATTTAACTTTTGGCCAATTTTATGGTATCAGACAAGACCATTCTACAAGCCAATTTTGAATGAAGCTCGAAATACCTTCAAAATAATTTCTTAATGTCCACATTATCAGTCTGTCAAGGATCAAACGAGGGATAGTCATACATTATTACAATAACAATTATGTTTATTTTTATATTTAATAAGCACATGATTTACAGTACATACAGTGGTTGTTTAAATAAAAATGATAATCCTGAACATCACATGACATTTATTTGCTCTAATTACGTTAGTAACCGGTTTATATTAGCAAGAAGGCAAGGTGTGGTATATTGCCAACATACCACACCTAAGGGCTGTTTCCAGCCACTTTGCTATAAATCGTGCCAAAAAACAGCACTTAGCTCGGGTATATTGGCTATATACCACATTCCCCTCATATCTTATCCATGAATTATACAAAGACTGTTAGTTTTACCAGTCAGGAAGGTTCCAGCTTTGTTTTCAAAACCAATGTGAAACCAAAAACCTACATTCTTACTTCCATACCTCATGTACATGCCTCATGTAAATGTGCACTTTATTTGCTTTAGGTTTATCAAAATAATATTGTAGATTCTTATATGAAGAATATAACTGTCACTAAAAAGGCAGTTTGTTTTTATTAGATTTGTTTGTTCATGAAGTTAAAACAGGTGTACTTGTTTAGTTGTTGTATGTACTCTATCTAAGTCGACACGCATTAAGGCCTAAGCGAATACAAACCTTTATTTATTACTACTAATAATAATCACACATTGAATTCAGTAAACCTGTAGATTTACATTTATGGGATGATTTTTGGTTCTGCCACAATAAATAAAATAAACTGATTGTTGTATGTGAATTTCAATATGGATACCACCTTTTAGACCATTGCAAGTCATGCATTGCAAAGGTGGACACTGTTCATGAGAATCAGGTTTCTGTGTTGACTGCAGGTGGTTGCTTAGCCTGCTCCCAGATCTTGTGCTGTTTTGCCAATGTTTACTGTACTGTCAAGTTAACAACCATCGGAACCATAGATTGGGAACCATGCTAGATAGCCTCACCCAGTGTGGCTCCTCTGGAATGCACAGCCAGCTGGCCAAACCGGTCTGACAGAGAATGAGCTCATAACAATGATGGGGCTTTTGACGGGGTAGTGAAGTGACATGGCTGTTCAAAACATGACATTCTTTTCCCTATATAGGGCATTACATCAGTACAACCAGCGCCCATAGAGCCAATGATGTGTTTGTAAAGAATTCAAATTTGAGTTTCATAAGGTTATATAAACGGAAGTACATACATCTAGATTTTGTTTATTCAAATATTTGTATTTTCCTGTTTACCCCGAACATTTTATCTTTGAAAGTCACCCAGTACAATATTACTTGTTGTACTGGGTGACTTATTACAATATTACTTTGTATAAAACATTTCTATAGCAGAATGAATCACATCCTTAATAATCTTGAATCATTTATATTTAAGGGGACATTTGTAGGATCCTGCCTCCAACGTTTACAAGACAGAATTTAAACAATAACAGGATTTGTTTCCTCCTCCTTTTCTACCAAACGAGACCGGAATAATATTAGCTAGTAAAGTGTGTTTTAGGGTGTGGGGGCATAGTACTGTGAATGTCTAAAGAAAATATGAGGAAACAAAAGTCAATGCAAATTATTTGACGGCAAAAAGGTTTAAATGGGGAATACTTCAAAACATTTAAGAATATCTAAAATATTAATTTAAAATATTTAGTGGAAATGTTTTCTGGTCATTCATGCTAGTATTTATGCTAGCAGTGTAATAAAAATCTTGCATATGGCAAACCAGAAAGATTACTTGTTTTTTTATTTATTTGTGGATGGAGTATAGTCCAAAACTTTAAAAAGAAGCATTTCAGATTAGGTCAGCATGTTCTCTTGAAAGTGAATTGTGAATTGAACACTACTGTTTTGCTTGGCATATAAAATGTAACAAAAACTTTAGGCATTCAGAATATATGGTGTTAATGAAAAAGTAGTAGTAAAAAATAGAAATAGAGCAAGTAGAAATAAGCAATAAAATGTAGGACATTAAAGTGGTTTAACTTTCCTGAAAACACAAGCTATACATTTATGAACATGGTCTACTTTAAATTTAACATATTTTGATAAAAGCATATTAATCATCATTAACATTACTGACTATTTGCATTCCACAATTACCCCCCCCCCGCCAAAAAAAAAAATTACAACAAATTATACAGTATGCCTGCGGTAGACTATGATGTCAAATTCTAGTATTGGAGAACATGACTATCGGGTATGAGTAATCTTACATCCGCTCAAGTCTCTTGACTCTGCTTTCTGTTGTTATGGTTGTTGTAGTTGTTGACCAAAACAAAAACACATCCGTTCTAATGAACAGATGAAAAGAAGCAATGAGATGAATGCAACAAAGAAAACTAAAGACAAAAACTTGTGTAATCAGGGCTAAAATAAACTGGCAATTATAACACCACGGGCATGCATAGATTTAATTCATTTAAAAGTTACTTCACACAATCTCATTCTTATTCCAAAACAGAAGTTGGTTTTAAGAACCCACATTCCAAAAGTTTATGTAGGTTAACAGTGAGTTAAGAAATCTTGTTCTACTTTTTTCATCTTTAACCTAAAAAAGCACAATGAAAAAACTCAAAGTTTATTATTAAGTGAAGTTGACATGATTAAATGTAATTCATTGTTGTTGGTTGAACCAGCTTAAAGTGATAAAGGAAAATACAAATATTTTTGACTAAAATATATAACAGTCTGTCTATATATGTTAACAAAACATTTGTATTCACTTTTGTGAACGGAAAATTATCAGCTCCTTCACAAATGATAGACCAAGGATGTTTTAACGCGAACCACTCCCTGATATTATTATTATTATTATTCTTTACCGCCACCTAGTGATGGAACACACACTTGCATGCGCAGACACACCCACACCATTGACACGGTGTTCTTTTAGGCTTTGCTATGTTGATTTATTGTAGTCTGCAGTTTGTGTTGGCTTGTTTAGGTGTGGCATGAAAGGAAACTAGGCCCTTGGCTCGCTAATCATCAAACCAGCTTTACTACCTTTTTGAAGGTATACCAGTTAGAATAGTCCTTTAAGGAATGGGCTTGGGGGCACTGGGCAAAGATGGGGGGTGTTAGAATTAAAAATTTTGGGTGAGAATTGTGTGTTTTTGGGGGGGGTTGTTGGCAGGGCAGTGTGATTTTTTGGTTGGGTTTAAAAGCAGTTTGAGTGGTTTTCTTAATTTAAAAGCAGTTTTTGCTGACTTTTTAAAAATGTATTAAATCCTTTTTTTCTAGACAGCCCTTTATTTAGCCAGCTTGTCCCTTTATTACTGAAATATTACAATGAATTTGTAATTTTGCATTTGGTTACTCTGGGTTATTTTGAAGGACATAGAGTAAATGGCCTAACCGTGGAGCTCATTTAGCCAGTATTGCTTGTTAAGTTTACTCATATTACTGGCTGCACCACATCAAAGTTAGGGTTTGATGTACGAACAGGTGGACTTAAAAAATGCTTTATGCATATCAGGTCTGGTGGGAAAGATGTGGTTTTATTTCAGAACGGTCCAACTCTTTGGACTGAGTAAAGAACTCTAGACAGGACTGAGTAGAGAAATATAGATAGTTACAAGATACGGCTACATGAAGTTAATTCAGCCAAAGGGTACAAAACCATTGCTTCTATTGAAGCTTGGGATATAATTACTTTTTCTGCACTATGAAATTGCATTTATGTTTAGTTTTGATGAATAAATGATTGTAAAGTATAATCTTTGTAATGTGTTAAATTAGGCTACCTTTACAACAGGCTTTAGATTACATATAATTATGTCCAAATATTTAAAAAAAAAATAGATTTTTCATTTCTGGATATTTAAATTACAATAATGGTTTCAAAGCTATAATAATATTTATGTGATTTGTTAAATTGGGTTACCTTCATCAATGAATGTGTTTGGAATTAAGCTAAATTATCCATATGTCTAAATATTTACAAAAAACAACTTTCCAGGGGGTGTACTTCATTTTTCACATGAAGTACACCTCCCCCGGATAGGGCCACAGGGTCACTGGACCCCTGTCTCAGCCCCAAGGTTTTACACTGCTATATTAATGTGCCGGGGGAGTAGGGTCAGTTCTCCTTCTAAATACTTATAAACCTAAGGAATGCACTCTCTAAAATTTCTTGTCTCCTGTTCTGTTCAAACTTAGGAGGACATGAGGTCTTGGCCCACACCTCCTGAGTACCAAGCTCTAAAGGCTCGTTGCTGCCAAGTCCTCCTGGCTGTGTTGCAGATCAAGATGATACCTGACGATTCAAGCAGCCAGTCTGATAACCACCCCCCAGCCCCCGCTCCACCCGGTTGTCCCTGTCCTTGTTCATCTAGTCATGCTTCTGTTTTATAGGTTTTATAGACTCTGGACACAGCTAGCCCAAATGTATTTACTAATTATTACAACTTGTACTCTTAAAATGTTCACCCGGCACAGCCAGAAGAGGATTGGTCACCCCTCCGAGCCTGGTTACTCTCTAGGTTTCTTCCTAAATTTCAGCCCCTCTTAGGGAATTTTTCCTAACCAATGTGCTTCAACATTGTTGTTGCTTGCTCCTTGGGGTTTCAGGCCGGGTGTTTTGTAAAAGCACTTCTGCTGATGTGAAAAGGGCTTTATAAAGAAATTTGATTGATTAATTGACTGTGATGAGGTCAATTTAATAAAACATGACATACTTTATTGTCAATTTAAATGGAGATTAATTTTGTGCATGCAGAGTACAAATACACAGCACAGAGAACACAGTATACACTGGTGTTGATGTCAACGTGAGTGTGATGATGTCATTGTGATTGTCAGTGTGACTTCCTGTAAACATATACAACTCCAGGTATGTACCCATCTTCTTGCTCCGCCACGGCTTTCTCCCACGCCTCCACCTCATTGACCTCTAAGCGAACCCAGAGCCCCGCTCCCTCCATCAGTTTTAACTCCTGCTCCAGCGCTGCCTTGTACTCCAGGTTGTCCTGGTTACCTCTGGTTGTCATGCAGACATAGCCACCTGGAACAGGTCATATTGGGAGGGAGATGTCTCTTTCTCTTCTGATTTATGAAAACACTCCAGTCCTGTCTCAAATTGCATTCTAACTGCAAGTACTGTAGGTACTTCACGGGTGATGGTGAAGTTGATACTGTTTAGTAAAAAAAAAAAATCCTGCCAATGTTGAATATTGCATTAAATTGAAATTTTTTTCTTCATTAGTATTTTTGCCGGACCACATAAGCAGAGCCGGCCAAGAGCGAATGTCTCTTTACTGAGCGGGTGGGTGGGTGGGTGACTGACTACACATTGTTAAATAGTAGTGTAGTGTAGTAGTGTAGCATAGTGGTTAGAGACATGGACTGCCACGTAGGCGACCGGCATTCAATCCTTGCCACAGACAAAACAAATTAGGCATTAGGATTAATTCAATTAAAAAAGTTGGCTACAAGCTTCAGTAGCTACATTATAGTGAGCTTAAAATCAAACTGATGCTCTCAATTTACATAGCTTAGTTCACATAGTGTAATGGTTGGCTATTCAAGTGTCATTGTTTTCTAAAGAAACGAACCAGCCATGGACTGATTGGAGTAATTCTTTTCATTATAGGTACTGTACAGCCAGACTAAAACTTTGCTGGCTACAAGCTTCAGTACAGTAGCTATATTATAGTAAGCCTAAAGTAAAACTTTATGGTTATATTGTGATGGACAAACAGCACCGTCAAAGAACACATTCCTCTCGATTTCGATTTACAAAGTGTAGTTCACGTAACGTAGTAGAACTAGCCATGAAGTGAATGGAGTCATTGTTTTCATTACTGTATAGCTAGCCATCTACAATAATCTGTTTCTAATTTAACGTGTTGAATGTAGTGTAGTGACCCTGTCATACATTTTGTTGGTTAGGAAGTTATAGCTAATGTAAGGGAACTAGTTTCGAGAACTGTGTAGTTTAGACTAATTTGTTTAACAATGCAGAAGTATACCGACACCACATCTCTACACACGTACAGCTTTTTTGCGTAGTGGTTAAAGATGCAGTTTGTCACATAGGAAACCCGGATCCAATCCAGCCAGGGTGTGACGGTTGCTCCACGTGGCGCTGCATGCTCTCTCCCTCTCCGGTGCTCCACATCACCGGTGTACTAACTGCCGGCTGGAGACGATGGCAAACACACCCCTCACACACACACGCACCTGTTTCTGTTTAGTCATTATGTTGTTTATTTGAGTTCCTTGTTTTCACCTGCACCTCACAGTTTATTGTGTCATTTGGTTTGGACCATGTGGTGCAGTGTTTTTCGTGATTAAAAAAAACAAGTATTTCATTCCTTGTTTTGTTGTTTTCATTTTTTGCCTCTCCTTTTGCATACTTGCTACCCTTGCACCTCACTCAGGGCAACAACATTCATTTGTTCTAATCGCGGCCTGGCAGAACTTGGCTTGGCTGATTCCTTTTCTTGTTTTCAGAATGGTGTACTTCCACTATATTCATGTATGGCTTTTGCCACTAGCTGCTTGAATAGCTTAAACACCAGTATACTACTATTTTACTACCTTAGAAGGGTCATAAGAATTGAGCCCATGCTGGCGAGACAAAGACAAACTTTACACTGCCAAAGCTAACCTTGCTTGAACAAAGGTAGCGGCTACAACATTGACATCTATACCTAATGGATTGCGCCTAAAATATGTTATCGTAGCTAGTGTGCCACTTTACATGGCACCAGAACCTTCGATTGATTACAGAATATCAATATAGGTGACAACAAGTTTTGTCCAACTGAAAAGAGGAGAGAATTCTTGCAAACACTTTCTCATTTACTGCGCAAAGGGTTGTAGCCTACATTTCCCCAAAAAGCTTACACGGTCGCATACTTTGAAAATCCACAGGTAACAGTAGACCATCCTGGCACTTTTAGCACACTATTTCCAGTGTACTATGGTTTGGGAGATACTAATCTTCATCTGGCATACTATATAATAAGAATAGTATGAAATTTGAGACAAATCCCTGTTTGTATATTTCTATTCTGCCTTTTATTTTACCATTCTTTTACTAGGTAAGTATTAATGAGAACACATTCTGCCCACATGGAAAACTCATGCAAAACATACAGCTCCGGAAAAAATTAAGAAACCACTGCACATTTTTCTTTCCTTTCCAAAAAAGTTGGAAAGGAAAGAAAAAGGTGTAGAGGTATCTTAATGTTTTCCAGAGCTGTATATGTAGTGGATTTCTCAACATATATTTACATATGTGCCCTGAATATGTTTATGAAATATATAAGTTGCGTTTCTCACAATATCATAATACAATGCAGGTCATATATTTTATCGTTGAATATTATGTGGAAAAATAATGAAATACAGTTGTGCTAAAAAGTTTGCATACCCTTGGAGAATTGGTAATATATGTACCATTTGTAAAGAAAACATGAGTGAGCAGGCAAAACACGTGTTTAATTTCTTATGGGATTCACATTCAACTGTAGGTCATCAATTTTCATAAGATTCCCCGTGCCTTTAGAGCTCACACCCCCCCAAAACATCAGTGAGCCATCACCATGCTTCACAGTGGGGATGGTATTCTGTTCACTATAGGCCTTGTTGACCCCTCTCAAAACATAGAGGTTACGGTTGTGACCATAAAGCTCTATTTTGGTCTCGTCACTCCAAATTACAGTGTGCCAGAAGCTGTGAGGCGTGTCAAGGTGTTTTCGGGCATATTGAAACCAAGCTTTTTTTGTGGCATTAGCGCAGTAAAGGCTACTTTCTGGCAACTCGACCATGCAGCTCATTTTTGTATCATCATATTGTGCTCCTTGAAACAACCACACCGTCTTTTTCCAGAGGAGCCTGTATTTCTCCTGAGGTTACCTGTGGGTTTTTCTTTGTATCGCAAACAAATCTTCTGGCAGTTTTGGCTGAAATCTTTCTTGGTATACCTGACCTTGACTTGGTATCAAGAGATCCCCGAATTTTCCACTTCTGAATAAGTAATTGAACAGCACTGACTGGCATTTGCAAGGCTTTGGATATCTTTTTATATCCTTTTCCATCTTTATAAAGATTACCTTGTTACGCAGGTCTTTTGACAGTTCTTTTCTGCTCCCCATGGCTCAGTATCTAGCCTGCTCAGTGCATCCACATGAGAACTATCAAACTCATTGACTATACACAGACACTAATTGCAATTTTAAAAGCCACAGGTGTTGGAAACTCACCTTTAATTGCCATTTTCACCAGTGTGTGTCACCTTGTGTGTCTGTAACAAGGCCAAACATTTAAGGGTATGTAAACTTTTGCTCAGGGCCATTTGGGTGATTTCTGTTATCATTATGATTTAAAAAGGAGCCAAACAACTATGTGATGATAAATGGTTTCATATGATCACTATCCTTCAATAAAATACAGTTTTTTGCATGATCAGTCATATTTTCAAAATCAATGCCAAAATTTCACAATTTCTGCCAGGGTATGCAAACTTATGAGCACAACTGTATGTTGCATTTATATTTTGGTTCTGTGTATACTGATGAACAGTATACAATACATAAGTAAATTGTCCTGCTATGTGTTATGTACAGCATGTTTTTTCCAGTTCAAAACAGTCAGAATAATACCTGGCTTGGTGACCTGGCACAGCTCCCTGATGACACTCACTGGCACTTGTCCATCGCTCAGAGCCCCGACTATTACTACCACATCAAACTGCCCTGGAGGAGGAGGGGGAAGAGTTATGGAGAGAAGGAAAGGGGTGAGTAGGAAACGAGAAGAAACTGTAGTAAACTTTCATTGTGTTGTTTTTCTTTCACTGACTTTTGAGAATGATCGACATCAAAGTTCTGTGTACCAGCTTGGACAGGAAGTGTTTCGTCTCCCAGCATGCATTGCCTCAGATCCTGATAGAGGCCTGTCTTACTGGCTAATCTTAGCATGCCTTTGCTCCCGTCAACACCCACAAAGTGCGTGAAGCCCCTCCTCTTCAGCTGAGAGCCACAAAACCAGAGACATTATCAACCCTACCTACAACTTACAGTATCTCACAAAAGTGAGTTCACCCCTCACATTTTTGCAAATATCTGATTATATCTTTTCATGTGACAACACTAAGGAAATGACACTTTGCTACAATGTAAAGTAGTGAGTGTACAGCTTGTTTAACTGTGTAAATTTGCTGTCCCCTCAAAATAACTCAACACACAGCCTTTCATGTCTAAACCGCTGGCAACAAAAGTGAGTCCACCCTTAAGTGAAAATGTCCAAATTGGGCCCAATTAGCCAATTCCCTCCACGGTGTCATGTGAGTCATTAGTGTTACAAGGTCTCAGGTGTGAATGGGGAGCAGGTGTGTTAAATTTGGTGTTATTGCTCTCACACTCCCTCATACAGGTCACTGGAAGTTCAACATGGCACCTCATGGCAAAGAACTCTCTGAGGATCTGAAAAAAAGTATTGTTGCTCTACATAAAGATGGTCTAGGCTATAAGAAGATTGCCAAGACCCTGAAACTGAACTGCAGCATGGTGGCCAAGACCATACAGTGATTTAACAGTACAGGTTCCACTCAGAACAGGCCTCGTAATGGTCGACCAAAGAAGTTGAGTGCACGTGCCCAGCGTCATAACCAGAGGTTGTCTTTGGGAAACAGACGTATGAGTGCTGCCAGCATTGCTGCAGAGGTTGAAGGGGTGGGGGTCAGCCTTTCAGTGCTCAGACCATACGCTGCACACTGCATCAAATTGGTCTGCACGGCTGTCGTCCCAGAAGGAAGCCTCTTCTAAAGATGATGCACAAGAAAGCCCGCAAACAGTTTGCTGAAGACAAGCAGACTAAGGACATGGATTACTGGAACCATGTCCTGTGGTCTGATGAGACCAAGATAAACTTATTTGGTTCAGATGGTGTCAAGCGTGTGTGGTGGAAACCAGGTGAGGAGTACAAAGACAAGTGTGTCGTGCCTGCAGTCAAGCATGGTGGTGGGAGGGTCATGGTCTGGGACTGCATGAGTGCTGCCAGCACTGGGGAGCTACAGTTCACTGAGGGAACCATGAATGCCAACATGTACTGTGAAATACTGAAGCAGAGCCTCCCTTCGGAGACTGGGCCGCAGGGCAGAATTCCAACATGATAACGACCCCAAACACGCATCCAAGACGAACACTGTCTTGCTAAAGAAGCTGAGGGTAAAGGTGATGGACTGGCCAAGCATGTCTCCAGACCTAAACCCTATTGAGCATCTGTGGGGCATCCTCAAACGGAAGTTGGAGGAGCGTAAGGTCTCTAACATCTACCAGCTCTGTGATGTCGTCATGGATGAGTGGAAGAGGACTCCAAAGGCAACCTGTGAAGCTCTGGTGAACTCCATGCCCAACTGGGTTAAGGCAGTGGTGGAAAATAATGGTGGCCACACAAAATATTGACACTTTGGGCCCAATTTGGACATTTTCACTTAGGGGTGTACTCAACTTTGTTGCCAGCGGTTTAGACATTAATGGGTGTGTGTTGTGTTATTTTGAGGGGAGGGCAAATTTACACTGTTATACAAGCTGTACACTCACTAGCATGTACATTGTAGCAAAGTGTAATTTCTTCAGTGTTGTCACATGAAAAGATATAATCAAATATTTACAAAAATGTGAGGGGTATACTCACTTTTGTGAGATATTGTACATACTGTACTGTGCAAAACTTTGTTAAATCTACTCAAGAATGTAGTGCAAGTAAGAGCGGGTGTTGTTAAGTTAGGCTTAACCTGTGCTGCGACCAATCCCGTGCCACAGGCCACGTCCAGTACCACCGCCGTGTCCCGGTCACCATGGAAACTGGACGACAGACAGTTTGCGGCCAGACTCGGCGCACGGTATTCAAGTAGACCGACGTCCTTCAGTGAGAGTTAATCATATACAGTTATTTTAGTTATCCTACACAATTATCCATAGGTGTACAGTGTATCATATAAAGTTATACCCAGTTAAAAACACATTGGACAGTTCATCTGGGACACAGGTGACAAACTCAATCCATGTAGGGCAGAGTGTCTGAGGATTTTTGCTACTACTTTTTAGCTAATCCATTAAGGGCACTAACTAATCAGGACCTCCCCTCACCAGGTTGTTTTACATTGCTGATTTAGGTGAGTAGTAATACCTTACAATACAGTTTGAAGGGGCAAATCTCAAATTACACCCATAGCAAATGTGACAAACAAAAAATACTGAAAAAAGGATAGCACAATCTTGCTCTTTCACTCTGTGACAATAATCAGCAATGAATATTTGCAATATCTTATAAATGTTTGTATTTGGAGGTTATTCTTATAGGGGAATATACTGTGTTTTACATCTTGTCTCAACATTTGAAATTTAAGTAGACGCTGTTTAAGACCTAAAGACGCCCACCATGCTATTCTAACTGTGTAGCTCTGTAAGTATAGCATGGCGCTTGCATGACGCTTCCACTGGGGATTTCCACGGGGACCAGGTAGGAATTGCATGTACAGTACTCATTACTGTAAGTATCTCTGTGTAAGAGTGCAGCTAAATGACCAAAAATGTAAATTAGTTGCTATATAAATCTTTTTGTTCTTAAACTAGAAAAACATGCCTAAATGCTAACAGAGTAAACATTAGCACACAGTTTTTAAGGCTGTGCTGTAAATCAAAATTACTATACATTTGGAGATCTTTATTTCATATTTTAACAATTCATTAATGATTTGAGTTAAGGTTGCTAGAGGTGTTAAAGTGAAATCTGTTGGTCTATCTCAGCAAGGTAGGTAAACCAAATTGCTCAGGTCATTGGAAAAAAATAGATAATTTGTCAACTTGCCTAGTTTTGGTTGAAATAACTTGGCACAGCTTATTTTTGGACAACCAAAATACATTTGGGAATGTGTTTCAAATGAAGAAAAATAGTTTGGGGTAAAAATAAAAAAATCCCTTCATCTTACCTGGTCATAGTTCTCTGCCCAGGTGTTGTAAAAGTTGACCTTGTCTCTGGCCTCAGTGTTTTTGTGGGCTGATAGTATTATGTCCTTCACGTCCTCAAATGTTCTATCAGACATTGTAGGTCCTTGTCAAGACTTTTGAAGTAGAAAATAGTAGTCATCAATTTTTTTGACAGGTGACAATGACAGGTACAGTAGAGGGAATAAACCGGCTAGTCACATTTAAGCTTTTCCTCCCGTGCCCCCCAAAACTTTTGGTCCATACAAGACAAACAACTCCACACACGTGACACATACAACAGAAAAACATAGACATAAATAAGTACCAATGGTAATAATAATAAAATAGTAATAAAAACAAGTAATAGTGGTGTAAAATAAGAAAAAAAATAGATGAGGAAATAAAAGGTTGCCACTTGTTTGTGAAGCCGGCAATGGCGCACCTGCGTGTATTTCATTTTCTCCAGCTTTAGGAAGAATCACATCTCCCAGCCACTGAGAGGCAGTAGGGGGAGCGCCGATTTCCAATCCAAAGGATTCTGCGTCTGGCCAACAAGGATGGGAAGGCAACAATGTCAACCTGTTCAGAGCTCAAAGAGGTCAAGTCCATTGGCACCCAAAAAATTGCTATCAAAGGGCATGACTGCAGGGCAAGTCCAAGCACCTTAAAATTGAGTTCCAATAGGATTGTAAGGCACTGCATTGAGTGAACATAAGGGTGAGGTCACAGGGGGATGCATAACATCTATCGCACCCATCATTCACATTGGGATATATCTCAGCCAGTCTATCCTTGGTCAAGTGAACTCTATGTACAACCTTAAATTGAATAAGACTCAGGCGAGCACATGCTGTAGTGGATCGTATCCTGTCAACTGCCTTATCCCACCACTCCTGAGTAAGCTCAACTCCTGCTCCCAAGCCAATCTAGACCTGTTGGTACCACATGTGTCCAAGGAAATAATACATGAGTGGATCTGAGAAATTAAACCTGTCTGATCATGTAGCAGAGACAGTAGACAGTAGGCAGGCTGGGGGGTGGGGCAGGGAAGTCAGTAAAATGGGAGGAAACAAAATGTCCAATCTGAAGGTAACGAAGAAATGAGACAGAGGCAAAGAATATCTGGAGGCCAGATCGTGGAAACTAAAAAAGCCTCCCTCATCATAGAAGTCATGGAAGGACACAACACCCTTTCGTTTCCAAAGGGAGAAAGCAGTGTCTATTAGGGATGGATGAAATGCGTGATTCCTATCAATGGGGCCCAGGGTAGACGCAGCGGAAAATTTAAAATGAAAACAAAATTGGTACCATATTTTAAGAGTGAAGAGTACGACTGGGTTACCAGTGTAGCGAGAGGGTGATGTAGGGAGAGATGGGCAAAGTAAGGCGAGAAGTGTGAGATGCAAGATATTTTCTCAAGATGGCACCACCACCAGGAGTCTGAGGCATGAATCCAGAATGTAAATTTCTGAAAATTGGCCACCAAATAGAAGTAAATAAAGTTAGGCAGGACACCCTCCACTAAATCTGCACATCTGAAGTAAAGACCTACTGACACGGGGTACCTTACCTCCCCAGATGATTGATGTAATGGCCTGATTGATTGACGTAAAAAAGGACTTGGGTAAAAACAAAGGAATAGAGTGAAAAAGAAATAGGAATTTAGGCAGACTGTTCATTTTTACTGCATTAATCCTCCCTATCAGTGATATGGGCAAACTACCCCACCTCTGAAAATCAGACTTCAACTGCGTAAGAAAGGGGGCAAAGAAGAAAAAGGAGAAGGAAACGATCAAATAATATTCCCTCCAAGGTACTTAAATCCAGAGCGGCTGAGCTGGAAGGGTAAGTCAACTTGCCGAAGTTGGAGTGCCGCCGGCTTGACTGGGAAGCACTCACTCTTCTGTAGATTTAGCTCGTAACCCGAAAAGTAGCCAAAGTTGTCCAAAATAGCAAGAATGGAGGGCAGACAGGCCGATGGGTTACTGACAAAGAGCAGTAAATCATCTGCATACAATGAGACCCTGTGTTCAACCCCTCACATGACACCCCCTGGAAAGAGACGGAAGTCTGCATTGGGTCAGGGAGAGGTTCAATCGCCAGGGCGAACAGCAGAGGGGACAGAGGACACCCCTGCCTAGTGCCACGCCCTAAGGCAAAGGAATCAGAATGGATGTCATTGGTGCAAACACTGGCCTGAGGGGATGCATACAGGAGACGAACCCACAAGCTAAACTTGTCCCCAAATCCAAACTTTTTAAGAATCACAAAGAGATATTCCCATTCAATCCTATCAAAAGCCTTTTCTGCATCTCGGGAGACAATGAGCTCAGGGGACTGAGAGAATTGTTTGGAGTAAATAACATTAAATAGTCTGAATATTGAAAAAATTGTGTCTACCCTTAATAAAGCCAGTTTGCTCCCCTGATATGATTCCAGGCAAGTCTCCAAACACATTGCCAACAGTTTTACTAGCACCTTCACATCCACATTTAGGAGGCTTATATGACAAACAAGAAGTGGGATCCTTCCCCTTCTTAAGAGGAAAAGCTATGGATGCCTACGTCAGGGTTGGTGGCAACGAGCCATGTTCCAATGATTCGTTGTACATGGAAAGTAGTAAGGGTACCAATTTAGCATGGAATTTCTTGAAGAACTCAGTTGGAAATCCACCAGGTCCTGGGGCTTTGCTACTCTGCATGGTGGTGATGGACTGACTCACCTCAGCAATGCTAAAAGGCGAATCAAGGTTGGCAGCGGTATCGGGGTCAACAGAGTGGGTATCCAGGCCACCCAGAAACTGAGCCATATTGGCACAATCCGCTGGGAACTGTGTATAGAAGGATTTTAAGGTCTCATTGAACCTTTTAGGGTCTGTGATCAAAGTTTGGGAGACACCTCTAATTTGGGGGATCAGGCGAGCAGCAGCCGATGCCTCAACTGATGTGCCAGCAGACGACCCACCCTTTCCCTATGCTCAAAGTATGTGGCACATGAGTGCAACAGCAAAAGTTTGGCATCTCTAGTGGACAAGAGGTTAAATTCAGACTGTAGGCTCAAGCGCTGCTTATACAGCTCAGGGGACGGCATCAAGGCATATTGCAGATCCAGGTCAAGGATAGCAGTAAAGAGTTCATCCAGCTTGGCCCTATGAGATCTAATGACATGGGAGGAGTATGAAATAATAATTACCCCCCTGAGATAGGCTTTCCGTGACCGCCATATAAGAGAATGAGAGCTCGTCTGATTCAAAGCAAGAAAATTTTCAATGCAGGTGGAGATTAGGCTGCAGAAATTAGTGTTGGACAGCAGAAGAGAGTTGAATCTCCAGCAGGGAGGGGAACGGGGTTGTGCCGACAGGGTTATGTCAAGGGCAAAGGGTCCATGGTCAGAGATTACAAAAGGTAAATATTCAGAGGCGTTCACACGAGAAAGCAAAGAATTATCTATAAAATGTAGTCAATGCGAGAGAACGAATGGTGCACATGAGAGAAGAAGGAGTACTCCCTTGCCTGGGGGTTCAGAAATCTCCAGGGGTCTGTACACCCATTCTGGACCATAAACTCTAAAAAGGATTTGGACATAGCAGACGGGGATATGACCCAGCAGTTGGAACAATCCAAACTCGGATTGACAATGAAATTCAGATCACCCCCAAATATCAAAATATGAGGGTGTAAAAATTAGATAATCCCCAGCCGACCATTGGCAAATTCAACATCATCAAAGTTGGGAGCATACACATTAACCAGTACTACAGGGGTGTGACAGATTGTGCCAGTTATGATCAAATATCTCCCGTTACAGTCAGGAATAACTTTGGTAGATGAAAAATGAATTATTTTGCTAACAAATATTGCAACACCTCTGGCCTTTGAGTTGAAGTTTGAGCGAAACACCTAACTAAATCTAGAGTTATAAAGCCTTGAATGGTCCCTACTATGGGTCTCTGGTAAAAACACTACATCTGCATTCAGCTTTTTCAGATGGCAAAAGACCCTGGACCTTTACACTGGGGTATTCATAGTTTTAGTGTTCCAAGACACAAACCGTATAGGGGTTGGGGTGCCCAGCCCAGGGTTACCCGCGCCGGTCATCAGAAGCAGTGCAACGTGAAAAGTGATGAGCATGATGAGCACATGGAGAGACAACAGCAGGTAGCAGATGATGGAAAGACAAGAAGACACAAAAACAGACATACAGAAAACACAGGAAAACAGAGTAAACACATTCATACACATCAAATCCACTCCCTGCATCCACCCTTCCCCTCCAAACCCAGTCTCCTTCCAGTGTGGAGACAGCAGGTCCACAGACTATCCAACTTTGGTGCATATCAGCAGAGATCCTCCAGCTCTAATGCGAGGAGGCCCCCAATACAGACCAAAACACATTTCATTGCATTCAAAAACAACATATTAGCCTGCTCATAAACCAAAACAGATTCAGTTAGAAAACCGCAGGATAACTGGGGAAACTATGCCAAATAGTCCTTCCGAAAGAGCCCAGTCAGGCAGCTTCACAAGTTAAACAGAGGAGGACAGAAACAACAGTACAAAAAACTGTGTCAACAAAGAAATCATCCAAGTGAGCACGCCCCAGCAGGTCGAAGTGCAGTAGTTACATAAATAAGCTATCGATTGAGAGCCACATGAGGCCACCAATGTCATCTAACTATCTAAAAAACCAAAACAAGTCTAGCAGTGAGATTAACAAGGCAATATCATAGCTAATCAGTCAAATCGCAAACAGGCAAAAAATGTAGCAGAGCAAGCACCTGAGTACCACAGGAGTCATAAACGGATAGAATGAGCGAGAAAGCCCAATAAAGCGTAGGCTACCTTGCGCAGGCCCGAGTGAGAAAATGACAAAAAAGCATTGATCTTGCCAGGACTGCATTCCACGGTAGTGTGAGCCAGTGAGACATACAATTCAAAAGTCATACCACGCCTGCGCCAACTTTTGAGAGTCAAACAACAGACTTTCACTGGCATGGTCGACGTGCAGGATACGTCTTCAAGTCGAATCAGACATTTTTCTCATACAGCTTGCGCTTCACGTCAAGAAATGACATCCTTTTCTCAGCTACTGCGGATGTGAAATCTGGGAAGATGAACACCTTACTACCACGAAAGAGCAGCTGATCTCTGTTGGTCCTGCAAAGGATTTTTTCCTCATCCTGATAATTATGGAAATTACCTGATAATTATCCCAGAGCTATGAAAGCTATGGTACGCCAATAACGCAGACATTATTGGGCCGCGAGCGGACTTCCAGGTCATCGGTCTTGTCCAGTAGCTTCCAGTTTTCCGAGGACAGGCGGGCCACCAATTCCTCGAGTGCAACAATATGATTACTGAAGCCGGTCAAGTCATGTTCGAGCCCATCCACACCGCGGAGCTGTACCTCCCTGCTGACGCAGACACCTTCAATGGTGGCGTAGAGTGGAACCAAAGTGGTGTCAACAGCTTTGGGAAGGGCCTCCTAGATCGCTGAATTCAAGTGTTCTGTGACAAAGATTGAGATATTAGCGAACAGAGCTGCATGCAGACCCTGCATGTTAAGTGTCGTGGAGCTCCGCCCTCTAGAGGGGCTTTAGCTCCTAGTGGTTTACCCTGGCCGCATTAGCAGACGTACTGAAAACTCATTATGCAAGATACGACAGCCCATCAGGGCACACCTGCCCCTATATAGGACCCGTGAGCCCAGAGAACGCCCTCCCTTTTTATTCAGCAAACGCTTGCTGAGTTATACTGTTACTTGTTGCTATTGCTTCAGCCTGAGAATTTTTGTCATCAGCATTCTTTAGTTCGACGTCTCATCATGAAGAAATTTTTTCGCCGCCGCATGCCGTTGCGCCGACCTGTCACCGGATCAGGACCCTCACCGTTCATGTGTTTCCTGCCTGGGACCGTCCCACACTCGCGAGGGTCTCACCGACCCCCCGGTTTGCTCCTCCTGTGCTACTCTGTCCCTCTTTACACGTGTAGAGAGGGCAAACTTTTTCGAAGAGGAGGTGGACGTCTCCGCCGTGTTAAGTTCCTGCAGTGAGGACGCCCAGATGTCTGAGGAGGACGGTCCAGCGCCGGACCCGACTCCCCTGACTCAGAAAGACCCGCTCCCTTCCCGCGTGCGTTGTGGTGGCAGGTCTTGCGCTTCTCCCTCTCTCCCGGGAGAGATAGATGACGACCTTTCTTCTGCTGCTTCCTTCCGCTCGCCCCCTCTCCGCGTGGAGTTTGTGGGCATGACTGAGAGAACAGCGCTACGTATCCAGCTGCCCCTGCCTCCACTGTCGACGCCGAAGGAACCTTCAGACATGTCCTTTGGCTCCTGGGCGGAACGTATCAAACCGGTGGACTCCGGTGGAGGTCCGTGGTTTTAAAGCTTTCGCTGAAGGTTCCTTGTCCGCTCCAGCCTCCGCAAGAGCTCCCGTTAAATCCTACGCCACCTTCACCAGAGTCAACGGTAGGCAGATTCCCATCAGCTCGGCCATTCCTCCTTTAGAACCTGAGCTGGCTGCGCATTTCCTGCCTTCCTGGGGCTGGTCGGGGAAGAAGCCTGCCCTACCATCCACCAAGGACCGCAACACGGGGCAGTTATGGGATAAAGTTTACGTTTTGGGATCGCGGCGAACAACGTTGTTCTCCTCGCGTCGGCAGCTTCCCATATTTTAAGCCGTTCACCTACTCCGTTGTCACGTGACGTCGAAGAGGTAGCCGGTAACCTAAAGGCTATTCTCCACCTTAACCAGGCTCAGACGGTTTGCGCCGTACGCGCAGTGGCTTCTTCCGTGGTCGGACACCGTCACCTGTGGCTGTCTCTCTCCTCCTTACACGACGCCGATCGCGCACCCCTCCTGAACGCACCACTATCCCAGGAGGGCTTGTTCGGTGACACTGTTCACACTGCCATAGTGTCTTTCAAGAGGACAGACGAGGTAAGGAAGGAGCCATCAAGTCACCTTCCTTTGGCTAGCCGCTCTTCTCATTCGGCCTCACGTCCTTCTTCTCATCGCCCGGGCTCCTCTGCTAAGCGCCGCCAAGTCTCTGCTGCCGCCTCCTCCGCCTACAGCCGCGGCTTCTGCTCCCCCTCCCGTGCGACGCAGTCTACCCGCCCTGACTGGATCATCTGTGGCCGTCTAAGAGACCCAGACCGTCCTGACTAGGCATGGAGCGGGCTGCAAGTGGCAACCTTGCCCTCACAGCCTCCACTTCTTCCTCCATCAACAGGGTAAGGGCCGAGTCTGACGGCGTCACAGATTCGGCCCAACTATCTTTTCCTTTCAATAAACAAGCTAAACTTTGCTTGGGTGTAAGTTGTGCTTCTGTGCAGACTCAGGCGGTGTCTGAGCCTGTTAAATCACTTGTACCTTTTGCATGCCCTAGTTTGCCTCCTTCGGTGGCTGTTAGAGACTCAGCGAGCGCTCTCTCTGTCTCTATGTCTGCCCTGTTGGATATGAGCAGTGGCACGAAGGAGAGGCTTATTCCTCGTTCTCGCTCTGCAGCCTGCAGGTATTCTAATGTTTTTGCTTGTGCACGCTATATTCCTTTCCCTATTCAGTGTAATGGTAAGAGCTATGTTGACTGTGTTCAGGGTAGTGAGTCTTTTCAGGGAGTTATAGGTATAACTTCTCTCCTCCCTACCCGCCACCTCCCTTAGACATAAGCGCCGGCTAGCAGGTTCAGAGGCGTCTCTAATTCTGCTCCCCGCCAGTCCCGAGCGTGTTTGCTCTCACAGTTATGCCCGGCGCAACCGTGTTTACATTCACTGGCCTTCATTGAAGCGTTCGCTTATGCAAATGCCAGGTTCCTCTCTCTCCCGCCGTTCGCGGGTTAACGAGCGTCCTGAGAGTTCACTTGGGGTTACAGATGTAACCCTGTAGCTTCTCAACCCGCTCGTTATGATGGGATTACACGGCAGGTAACGTCGCCGGCTCTCGCCTCCTTCTAGCTACCTGTTCCTTCTGATTCCCCCGTTCCCGTCTGCACTACTCGGCGTCTCCTTGGCAACGTGTCCCCACTCAGGGTGCAACGTCCGCGTATGCAAATGCCGGGCTCTGTTCTCACTCAGCTTCCTATGAGTGAGAGCGCTGTGACTTACCAATAGCGGGATAGCTCAGTGGTTAGCATGCTTGGCTCTTGTTCTGTAGATCCAGGTTCGCCTACTGATGCAGCTGCCAAATTTTCCTCCGTTTTTTTCTCATTCCTTTCTCTCTCTGCCCTCTTCGGGCCGTATCTCTTCCTCTCTGGTCGAGCTTAGCGGCGGTAGGGGCAGAGGGGGAATTCGAACTCTTTCTGGCCAACGCCCCCAACTTCATGCTCTTCCTCTCTCAGAGTGTTATTGGGAGTGGCATCATCACTGTACAATGTCAGCCTGGCTTGATCGAACGATCAGACTGGGTTATCTAAATCAGTTTCGCTCAGCTCCACCCCCCTTCTCCGGGATAGTGGAGACGGTGATGTCATCGCCCAACAGAGCGTCTGCTCTACTGTCAGAGGTGACGGACTTGTTGAGCAAAGGAGTGATCTCCGAGGTCCCGGAGGATCTCAGACAGGACGGTTTTTACTCCCGTTCCTTCCTGGTTCCCAAGAGAACGGGAGGAGTGAGGCCGATCTTGGATTTGCGCAATCTGAATGCGCACGTAGCCAAACATCCGTTCCGTATGCTCACCACCACTTGCCTGCTAGAAGCCTTCCTGCCGGGAGATTTCTGTTCGAGCATAGACCTCAAGGATGCTTACTTCCATGTCCCGATTGTTAGCAGACACAAGAAGTTTTTCTGTTTTGCCTTTCAGGGCAGGGTCTACGAGCATATGAGGATTACGTTGGGCTACGCTCTGGCCCCACGCATTTTCTCCAAATGTCTGGAGGTGGCCAACGCAGTTGTTCCCCTGGGCCTACTGCACATTCGCGGCCTACAGGCCTGGTTCGCTCGCCAGCAGGTCGACCCAGTACGCCATCGGAACCGGACTTTGTATCTGACAGCTCACCTGCGAGGGGACCTGGACTATTGGAGAGACCCCTTGGCGCTCTCTCAGCGCGCTCCTCTGGGCAGGGTGTCAGAGTGCATTCAGGTTTTCACAGACGCCTCTCTTCACGGATTGGGCGGTGTGTGCCACGGTCAGGCTGTCGGGGGCGTGTGGCCTCCCGGCCCTCGCCACTTCAACCTGCTGGAACTGGACACGGTCTTATTGGTGCTGACACACTTCTCGGACCGGGTTAAGGGCCGCGATGTCCTGATTCGCTCAGACAACCGGGCCATGGTGGCTTACATCAATCGCCAGGAGGCGATCAGGTCTCCTGCTATCCACCGGTCGGCGAGACATCTTTGGCTATGGGCGCATGCCCACCTCCACTCTCTGATCTCCCTGTCCCAGACGGATCGCCCCTCTTTGGGGGTGGACGCGTTTGCGCACCACCCCTGACCTTGGGGCCTCCTTTACACATTTCCCCCGCAGCGCTGCATAGCGCGTCTGCTGGCTCGGATCAAAGCGGAAGGGCTTCGGGTCATCCTAGTGGCGCCCGATCGCCCTGCGGCTATCTGGTATCCGGAGATGATCCGGTTGCCGGCAGACCGCCCCGTGGACGGTCCCGCTCAGACAGAAAGCACTGTCCCAAGCGGAGGGCTCGATTCTACACCCTCCTTCGCTGTCGGGAACTCTCAGGGTCTGGCCCCTGAGTGGGACAGGCTTTTGAATAGAGGTCTGTCCGCTGCGGTCGTCCACACCATCCAGGGTGCTAGGGCAGCATCCACGTCCAAGGTGTACAGGTGCTGGTCGTATAATTAGATTATCATCAAAAAGTTGATTTATTTCAGTAATTCCATTCAAAAAGTGAAACTTGTATAATGCATACATTCATTCCACACAGACTGATATATTTCAAGTGTTTATTCCTTTTAATTTTGATGATTATAACTGACAACTAATGAAAACCCCAAATTCAGTATCTCAGACAAAATTAGAATATTGTGAAAAGGTTCAATATTGAAGACACCTGGTGCCACACTCTAATCAGCTAATTAATTCAAAACACCTGCAAAGGCCTTTAAATGGTCTCTCAGTCTAGTTCTGTAGGCTACACAATCATGGGGAAGACTGCTGACTTGACAGCTGTCCAAAAGACGACCATTGACACCTTGCACAAGGAGGGCAAGAAACAAAAGGTCATTACTAAAGAGGCTAGCTGTTCAGAGAGCTCTGTGTCCAAGCACATTAATAGAGAGGCGAAGGGAAGGAAAAGATGTGGTAGAAAAAAGTGTACAAGCAATAGGGATAACCGCACCCTGGAGAGGACTGTGAAACAAAACCCATTCAAAAATGTGGGGGAGATTCACAAAGAGTGGACTGCAGCTGGAGTCAGTGCTTCAAGAACCACCACGCACAGATGTAT
>JACXGI010005875.1:10001-31890 GCA_016801175.1 Esox masquinongy
AACATACGCTCCACTGATGACACACACATCTTAACATACGCTCCACTGATCACACACACATCTTAACATACGCTCCGCTGATCACACACACATCTAAACATATGCTCCACTGATCACACACATTAGATCACTTAGCCTAACGTGCTGCGGCTGGTTATTCACATGAAAACCTGATGACTCAAACAATGGTTGGGAGATGTGTCTGATGTAGCTAGCAGTCTGGTGCTGTCTTCAGCATTAAGGACACAGGCACATTGATGGTCTTCAATAGACGGTAAAGAAGCTCTTTGTTATAATATACACTAACTCCCAGCTTTCTAATTTCTTTCTCCACAATTTCATGATATCCAATTTGTGCAGTCCTGCTTTATCGCACCAATTCCCATTAGACTTGTGGACAGTCGATGTCAAGATATGTGTCCTCTGAATACTTTCCTCTGAATACTTCATTTTCCAACTTGCCACCACAAGGTGTTGATAGTGATGAGGCAAGGCAACCATATTCGATTGCTATCCCAGCCAGTGATGGTTGATTTCACTGCCCTCCAAGGGACCCCTGGGCTAATCCACGAGTTGGAAAAATTTGCCTTGTTACGTTTTGCTTTATTGACTCCTTGGTGCAGATCTGGTTCCTGCAAGCTCAGTTGTGGTCATTAGCCTGTTTTCTCCTCACAGGTTCCTGTCTGCGGGGAGTTACTGGGACGAGGCAGGGCCATGATCTCAAAGTGGACATCAAAAGCTGTGTGGAAAAAGGTGATAAAATAGAGGAAGAAATGTTCTAATAAATTTTAAAGAGGTATTAGTCAAACTAAGCCGTGAAACATTTTAATCACAGTCTTACTCTGTGTGCTAATTGATGTGTGCAGGTTGACCTTGATGTGACATTGAATGGTGCAATGAAATTAAATTGCCTGAAGCAACTTCTGGCCAGTCATTAAGAGTCATTACAGGTCAATGTTTTGCTACATGTTCAATTACAATCCTGTTTCCAAAAAAGTTGGGACGCTGCATAAAATGCAAATAAAAACAGAATTGAAATGATGTGCCAATCATTTCTCCCTATAATTTATTGAAAATTGTACAAAGACAACAAATTAAATGTTGAAACTGAGAAATGTGATTGTTTTTGGAAAAATCCATGCCCATTTTGAATTTGATGCCAGCAACACGTTTAAAAAAAGCTGGGACAGGTGCATGTTTACCCCTGTGTTGTATCACCTCTTCGTTTAACAACACTCTGTAAGCATTTGGGAACTGAGGGGACCAATTGCTTTAGTTTTGAAAGTGAATTTTATTCTCATTCTTGCTTGATACAGGATTTCAGCTGCTCAACAGTTCGGGGTATCCTTTGTCATATTTTTTTTCATAATGCGCCAAATGTTTTCAATGGGTGACAGGTCTGGACTGCAGGCAGGCCAGTTTAGCACCTGGACTCTTTTAATGCGGAGCCATGCTATTCTAATACGTGCAAAATGTGGTTTGGCATTGTCTTGCTGAAATTGTCAAGGCCTTCCCTGAAAAAGACGTAGTCTGGATGGTAGCATACTGTATGTTGCTCCAAAAACTGTATATATTTTTCAGCATTAATGGTGCCTTCACAGATGTGCAAGTCAGTCATGCCATGTGCACAAATGTACCCCCATACATCACGAATGCTGGCTTTTGAACTGTGCGCTGATAACAACCCAGGTGGTCCCGCTCCCAAAATAATTTCAAATTTTGATTCGTCAGACCATAGGACAGTTTTCCACTTTGCCTCAGTCCATCTTAAATGAGCTCAGGCCCAGAGAAGGCGGCGGTGGTTCTGGAGCTTGTTTAAATATGGTTTCTTCTTTGCATGGTGGAGTTTTAACTTGCATTTGTGGATGCAGCGACGTAATGTGTTCACAGACAATGGTTTTCCTGAGACCATGCAATGATTTCATGTCAGATTTTCATGTCAGAATCATGAGAAACATTATTCTTAAATTGTTGCACTATTTGCCCACGCAGTCTTTCACAGAGTGGTGAACCTCTCCCCATCTTTACTTCTGACAGACCCACCATCTATGGAATGATCTTTTAATACCCAATCATGTTACTGACCTGTTGCCAATTGACCTAATTAGTTGTGTGATATTCCACCAGATTTAGTTTTTTAGCATTACACAATTTTTCCCGTCTTTTGTTGCCTCTGTCCCAACTTTTTTAAAACTTGTTGTTGGCATCAAATTCAAAGTGGGCATATATTTTTCAAGAAACAATAAAATGTCTCAGTTTCAACATTTGATATGTTGTCTTTGTACTATTTTCTGTTGAATATAGGGCTTTAATGATTTGCATTATTTACATTTATTATTATTTAGATTTTTCACAATGTCCCAACTTTTTGGAAATGGGGTTGTAGTTGCACAGGTTTATAAGAAAAGCTCTGAAGGACAATAAATTCTCCAACTCAGCCTACACAGTTGACACATCAAGCCTACACAGTTGACACATTAAGCCCACACAGCTGACACATCAAGCCTACACAGCTGACACATCA
The DNA here is from genome assembly GCA_016801175.1 of Esox masquinongy. Classification (NCBI taxonomy): domain Eukaryota; kingdom Metazoa; phylum Chordata; class Actinopteri; order Esociformes; family Esocidae; genus Esox; species Esox masquinongy. Next base: position 12,526 of record JACXGI010005875.1, read on the forward strand.
AGCCTACACAGTTGACACATCAAGCCTACACAGTTGACACATTAAGCCTACACAATTGACACATCAAGCCTACACAGCTGACACATTAAGCCTACACAGTTGACACATCAAGCCTACACAGTTGACACATCAAGCCTACACAGTTGACACATCAAGCCTACACAACTGACACATCAAGCCTACACAGCTGACACATTAAGCCCACACAATTGACACATCAAGCCTACACAGTTGACACATCAAGCCTACACAGTTGACACATCAAGCCTACACAGCTGACACATCAAGCCTACACAGTTGACACATCAAGCCTACACAGCTGAAACATCAAGCCTACACAGTTGACATGTCAGTTGTAATTAGGTATTAAGTTGTTACAAGTTAATGCCACAGAGTTAACAGCGCAGGTCTAAATATTTAGTGTTTTATACTTGGTGTGCTATTTGTCAAGCATGTTTAAACATTTTTATTCTCATATTGTTTGGCAAGTTATGCATGATAACATTATCTTATAGTGTGCATCCTTCATGAACACCATTGTATTGTTGTATTATACCGTTCCTGTTGCTAGCACACACTAAATGAACCACCTGTAAACAATTTGCTGGGGTTGTTTCCACAGGCCTTTAAAACACATTTTAAAGAGGATCTCTGATCCAAAGTGGAAACGTTGTGGACTTTCCTCTACTGGCACCATCCACTCCGTCCATCCATCGTCCACTCCGCCAAACCCTGCTACAGACTGGGTAACTGGGGGACAATAGAGAACCTAGTCTGCTGATGTTCTTTAGGAGAACAACCTTTGGACAATCCTATCGCAATTTACTGTGGCCATGATTCCAACTGGAACAAGACATTTTTTGAGAGTCCCAATTTCCATCTGTAGATATTTAGATGTTTAGAATAAGGCTTAGGTGAAGGGTTAGGGTTAGGATAAAGGTTAAGGTTAGAGTAAGGGTTAGAGTTAGTTGATGCTTACTTAAAATGTTATTGATAGTCTGTAGCCAATCTTTAGACCATATACATACACTGTTTTGGGGTAAAGTCTTAAACAAATTACATAAATGCTTTGTTACTGAGGACTGGTGTGTGTCTTTCGGATAGAAATAGTTTTCCAGACTGAGCAGACGGGGATCTTTACATTGTTCTGGATTGAGACGCGAGTGAGCAGGCATGTCTGAAAGCCTGGAGTAGACAATCCCCGGGATGGAACACACAACATCAGATCGTAGTGAACTAATTCTCACTGGAAACGTAAGTTTTGATATTTTACAGTTGTGTACTAGCCATTACACACTTTAAAAGATTTTAGTTATATTAAAAAAAAATATTTTTATATATCTGTCTCCCTTGTACTTGTGTTGGTGTGGTCTGGGATCCGAAATATGTTTTTGACTTGTGACATCTACATGCTATGGAATGTGTACTGTATTACTGTAGCTGTAATTATCATAATCAGGCTGTGGCTGTGGCTGAGACTGTGGCTGAGACTGTGGCTGAGGCTGAGGATGTGGCTGAGGCTGTGGCTGAGGCTGTGGCTGAGGCTGAGGCTGAGGCTGAGGCTGTGGCTGCCCTTGGAGGTATAGCTCTTTCTCATTATTCCTTGCAGTAATGGATGCACATATCAAATGAGAACGAGGTGACTGAGGTGACTTGTTCTGTAAGACACAAAAAGCCTGTTTGATTGGTCACAGGGTGTAGTGCTTCAGGATCTGTAGGGACTGGATGTTCTTTAATCAAACATCTCTGAAATGTGGTGTTTTCTAATCAAAGTCTGTTTTTTTAGGTTTGATTAATAATGTAACCTTGCAATTCCTATCAATTCTCACTACCCATTATGGTTTCATTTCTATCAACTAGGTTGAGGAAAGATCTTTGAAAATGGCATCGCTCTATTCCAACCTCACATTGAGTGTGTGTGTGTGCGTGTCTGTGTGTGTGTGTGTGTGTGTGTGTGTGTGTGTGTGTGTGCTTAAGTGAGTGTGTGTATGTGCAGTCTTACTTTTAATCTGTTGGCTCCCCTTCAGTAGAATCTGAGAATCTCAATTTTACTACAACTTTTGAGATCTTATGCTAACAATGTCAAGGTCAATCCACCATGGCTTCATCAAAGATGTGCATGCCACTCTAAAAGAGAGAGAGAGATCGCTACCATGACAATTATAACAGAATACTTAATACCAAAGCTCTTGGACTGGGATGGCATTGTAGTAAATCTTTTCAATCTAATCAATCATATTTGATTATGTTTGAACAAATTGTTCTTGCTTTATCACCACATATATTGCTCAATAACAGTCAGATGAATGTGAACAGTGCGCAGTGATCCAAGTGAATTGGGTTTTCCTAGACGAGTGACAAATGCGATCTGAATGAAAAAGGGTATAAAAGGCTGTTTAAGGCCGCGCCTGGGTTTCTGAGGTAAACTGATAAAGGCAGCTAGCTGTCTCTTGCTTCAGCTCTCATCCAGCTGGGCCTCACCTTCATGTGCCACTTAACCTCGTTACAGAGAAATGAAAAGACACTAAACACACACACACACACACACACACACACACACACACCATGGTCAGAAAGACAGAAACACTTTCCAGAACCCTTTTTCAAGAGCTATTCCATTTCATTGCCCACCTATGTTTAACCTCTTATTTACGGCAATGGTGCCTCGATAGTAGATCTGTATAATCATCAGAAGTGACGCAAAATATTCCATCTGAATGAAGTACATTTTTTATTGAATTTCTAATCTGAAATACTATTGTCAGGATTTCTTTTTTTTTTAAATATATTTTTTAGGTATTTTATTCTTAGACCCCTGGACCAGAGGCGTGGGGTTAGTCCTCTGGACCAGAGGCATGGGGTTTGTCCCCTGGACCAGAGGCATGGGGTTAGTCCCCTGGACCAGAGTCATGGGGTTAGTCCACTAGACCAGAGGCATGGAGTTAGACCCCTGGACCAGAGGCATGAGGTTAGTCCCCTGGACCAGAGGCATGGGGTTAGTCCTCTGGACCAGAGGCATGGGGTTAGACCCCTGGACCAGAGACATGGGGTTAGAGCTGTTTTCACCAAGATAGTGATTACTGATATTCAGAGGGGAGTTTGCTCAATGAAAAACTGACCTTTTTTGACCCATGTGTTGCCATGACAGCCACATATCTATCACAATGCAGGTGCCCAGAATTTTAGACTTCAGATGATATGAAGGTTGACAAGACAATAATTCATCGATGCAGACAAATTGTGGCACTAAACATCCCTTTGAAAATTTCTCCAAGACATGAGGGCATAAGACATGGCATAAGGGACATAAGGGTTAACATAAAACATGAAGACATAAGACATGAGGACATAAAGGTTAACATAACACATGAAGACATAAGACATGAAGACATAAGGGTTAACATAACACATGAAGACATAAGAACATAAGGGTTAACATAACACATGAAGACATAAGACATGAAGACATAAGGGTTAACATAACACTTGACAACATAAGACATGAGAACATAAGAAATGAGGACATCAGGGTTTAGATAAGACAAAGACATACAGTAAGGGTTTACTGATCTGAACAAAAGAAGACATAAGGGTTTACATATGACATGAGCACATAAGGGGTTAACATAAGACATGAAGATATCAGGGTTTACATAAAACATGAGGATGTAAAGGTTTACATAAGACATGAGGACATAATGGTTTACATAAGACATGAGGACATATGGGTTAACATAAGATATGAGAACACAGGGATTAACATAAGACGTATGTACATAAGGGTTAAGGACATACGACATAAAAATGCAAAAGATGACAATATATTTTAGAGTGAACTATTAAACTTTACAGTGGAAAGGTACCACAAAAGATGTTATGGGTGAATAGAACGGGATAGATGCATGCAAATCAGCCTAGTAGGCTGTCCTCTAGAGCTGGCTGTCATTCACGTCCTCTTCAGAAGGGCACAAGACTTCACAGACACAATTCTAATGCCCACCAAGAGTCATTATGTCAAAACTTACCTTCAGTACTCTTTGAATCATTTATAGAAAAGTTTAGAATACAGCTGTACAAATTTTGGCACTACGTGTAGAAGAAATGCAGATAGCTATTTGAGGGTCAATTGAGAATGTTGATTATGCATAGCTGGCAGTCTGGCGGAACTTTATTATATTCAACCTAAATAAACGGTGTATTATTTTTTGGGATCTTATTTGCAGAGAGTTTGTGTTTCTGGGAGGGTGGTGGGGACACTGTAAAAGACCAACCTCTAATCTTTTTGTCAAAGTCATCCAGGTCTGGCGGAAGAACTACCATGTATGTTTTCCCTAGCTCTGTAGAGGGTTATCTCTGAGCATACCAGAAGAGAGTAGACGTCACAATACTTACTCATATCTGCAAACAGGCAGCATGATTAAGGAGGCATAGACAGTGGAATGTGAGAACCCTTCTGATGCCATGGTTATGTGAATACATTCCCAATGCATTTTATTTTTCTTTGTTGTAACTGGTAAACGACAAAGTCTAGGCTTACATAATGACCACTAACACTTTGTGAGGCTTGAGTTATTGTTCGTTTTTTGAGTTAGTGTTGAACATGGACAAATATCCAAATCTTTTTTTTGTGAGGAAATATCTATTGTATTTTTTTATGAAATCCTGGTGCAACATAATTACCTAGCAATCACAATAGTTACACTGAAGTAACACTGATGCATTGTAAGGTGTGCCCAAATATATTTATCTGGCTATGGTATCTGCCTCTTTTCCAGTCTCCTGTGGCATTCCCCAGACAGAGTAAATCCAAGCAACGAATTTGTTTGGGATTCTATTATTTCCTTCAGCCTCTACAGAAAATCCTCCTTCCCATTAGTCCCACAGGCTTACTGAGCCTGACAACACAACTCAGGATTTCAGATGACATCATGGACAGCGCCATGGGATACAGCGTAACTTTTACGAAATACAGAGACATAAAAAGCTGACAGAGCACAAACTCAACACTCGATCTAAAGGATAGACCTTTACAGTGCTCATAAATCTATAGCGCTAAAGGCCATCGGGTAATGTTTTGACTGTGCCATTGTGCTATTTTAAAGGCCACACACAAATTCTTTAACAATGCTTCTTGAGGTTTTTATTTTGAGTCCATATATCATTGTTTTTCCGTTCAATCTTGGAGAATTGTCTCTCTTCGAAGAATGAATAGAGAATGTAGAATGACAAAGATGCCTGTTATCAGAAGCTGACATATTATTCTCCAAGCTCTGGGCTAATTAACAGCGATATGACAGGCTTTGAACAGTGGCACTGCCTTCACACACACAATAATAGAACCTTGTTATTGACCGGCTTAAAACAGCTAGCTAGACCCGTTCCAATCTTATGTAGGTTATCCACAATCATTGCAGACAAACAACGATTACAGAGATAATTACCTCTCATAGCACTTATAAAAAACCAAGAAAACAACAGAGGGGAAATATTTATTAATCATTCAGTACAAACAATCATTTTAAAGTTCAATAAATAAAAGAACCAGACAAAAGGGTACAGCAATATACATTATGGTGTCTAGGTTGATTTTGGTGGCTGTGGTGATACAGACCAGCTGTATTGATTGGCTCCTGTGGTTTCCTGGGCCTGTCGAGAATAAAGCCTTTATTTGCTTTTTTTGATGAAGTGCTGACTTCCCAAGACCCACCTGTTTACTGCAGTACTGAGCTCCAGGCTGGGTCATTTCGGGGTGGGGAGTAGACTGTATAATACAATTCTTGCTGATACCAGGGTTTTATTCTACTTTTGTTACAGACTTCTCTTCAGTTGTGCAATTTCAATGGATTTGGATACATGGTATTTATCTGTTGAGGGTCAGTCTACATAAGTCAACCTGCATTTCTGGTCTGTCCTATACATTTTATTGTATTTTCATTTCATATGCTCAACTGACTTAATTAGAGTGTAAACCATAGGTCAAACAAGCAGGTCTCTAAGGCTTTATTGGTTGACCAGGGTTGTGATCAATGAAATGTGTCAATACCCTTTCAGTGTTTCAGCAGTGTATTACATTTTATCATCCAATAATCTTGCAAGTGTTGAGGTCATTTGAAGGAGTTAAGGATTTCTCTTTGATTATTCTCTGAAATGACACGCATCAGTCCACTATAAACCTTGCTGACGAAAGTGATCAAGGTTAACCATTTCACTGACTTGAACTTCAAAGGTAACACGTCAATGATGCGAGGTATTGTAGAACGGCAAGGAGAATTCAAACCACCCAGAACAGTTTCCAGTAATGTCCTGCGGTACAGAAATGATTTCTGACAACTCCACTCACTGAACACATGCAGCTCCAGTGTGAAGCAGGGCAGGTGTTATGAAATATCTGGACATGACTAGATGGCTGAGAACCAGTTTCTGACCCCTGATCTCTTTCCTGTTTGGGGCAGAGGAGGGAATGGAGAGGATGGGGCAGGGGGCTGGTTTGTTTTCTCATTCTTGGGTATGTTTTTCCTAATGTCTCTGATCCCCCTCTCTCTCCCTGTCTCTGTCTGTCTGTGTTCCAGGTGCTGGACAGAGCACGGCACACACATACACCCTAATAGTCCAGGAAATGTGTGTCCTTGGTCCAAAACATGTTTTTATGATCTGTTCTACATCTGGAGGGATATTTACCCCGAGACTCATTCTCTTTTCTGTCCACATCTATCATGACATATTACAAGTCCCCTCCTCTAGTGGCAAAACATATTTTTGAAATAATAGTGAAACCAAAATAAGGTCAGATTTAGCTACACTGAACACAGCACTCACTGAAGAAAAACACAGTTTCCATTGCCAAAGAATAGGCCAGTTCTATATTTAGTGTTGCTTTGCCATTCGGAGAACAAAAGGACAGACATTGCAACTGTGAATGTGCTACTGACACATAATATTGACTTGGCTAGAATAATATTCTATGAGAACCCGAACAAGCCCAACAAAAACTCTGCTGATTACAATCATTCTTAATTCAATATTGTAAATATGCTTTCATCAGTGCATGCTACACAACGCAAACTCCACACATTATTAGCAGGGGCAAAACATTCTTTAGATACTTGAGTCTCGCAGACCTGGATCACCAACTGTGACCTAACATACCTGCAACACACAGTGCTTTATGCGCCAAGCCATCTGGATTGGGGAGTTTGCCATGTGTAACACATGAACGCTTCTGCAGTCCAAGTGGCCTCCAGTGATTTATCTTTTCTTTTCTCCATTCACTTTCGTAATATCCCCCGGAGGATCGGCTGCAGTGTCTGACCTTCAAGTGTGAAGAAGAAAATAATACAGAGGTAAGATTTTTCCCTACCCAACATGTGGCCGTTTAACCAGCAATGCGAGCTGTCAAAACAGAGGCCACAGGTGGCTGACGATCCCAGCTTCCCCTGTGTTTGAGGACGTCTCTGTGCCCTTGAACAGCCCCAGTTGTCCCAGTTAAAGGATATTGAAAGTTAATCTTTCCTTGAGCGTTGAGGAACTGTTAGCAGCAGAGTACCACTAATTTAGCCCATTAGCTTACCTAAGGGGTTAACATTACCAACCTTGTCCATCTGTTGCTAAGGAAGTGTAGCCTGTTGTGCAGGAAACAGGGAGAGCAGTTTCCTGTTATGAAGAGAGGTGTTTAAAAGGTTGCTTTCCTCCAATCATGCAACAGATGCCGAGCCAGGAAGACTGGCCACCAGCGAAAGCTTTGAGTGTCCTAAATAAGCTGTTTTTGATTACTTCAGTGTTCCTTGTCAATAAAATATAGTATGTTCTGGAATATTATCGAAACACAAGTTTATCTTGGCTTAAAATTGTTGGAAAATTGTTATGCAGAGGTTTGTCCCGTATATCAGTTTGAAACTGTATTAATTTTAGATAAAAAATAATCAAAAAGATTTAGATATTTACATATATTTTTAGATATATAAATAATAAGAAAAGTTTAGTTTTCAAAATGCACATTGTGATTATAATTGGAGACACTGTGAATCCAGAGGTTTAAAAAACGAATGTCATCATTGCTTTATATGCATCCATAGTCTGGTATACTCACACATCTTATGTAAACAACTACTGGAAAGTCTGGAAAGTTTTAGCAAATCCAACTGAATCCATTTTAGGTAGGCAAATATGTCACAGACATTTCCAAATGTTTATAACTACATTTAATTTCAAATACATGTATGGTGTGCATACAGTATTTAGCAAATATTTGATAAATAACAGCCAACTCTTCTGAATGTGAACGAAGTGGGTTTGGTCAGTGGTCCTTGTCGCTCGACAGACCCTTCCTACTCAGGAAGTGAGAGAGACCACCTCCTCCCGTTTCTACATCCTTCGCGAGCGCGCCGGACGCGCATCGGCTAAAAGGGATGAAGGCTCTGTAGAAAAACAGCTGCTACGTTGACAGAGAAGTATTAAACACTTTAATAAACTGCGAAAACATTTTTTTTAATGTTGAATTTAGAACACTTGAATACTTTCAACAGTCAATTGGGAGAGATTTTCAGAACCTGTGGACATATTGTGGCGGTTGTTTCCAGATTGTGAGAAAAATATGTGAATAACTCGGTTGCTATGGCGGATTATGTTCCACAATGAACACAGGTATGTAGACTAATGGTCATGTCGCGATGCGCAGTCCACAAATTGGCTGACTGCTATAGCCTAGTGGTCCATTCAATGCGTTTACATAAAGGATGCTTCAAGTTTTGTGTGATTGTGCGTGTGGGTGCGTGCTTGCTTCCGCGTGTGTTTGTAGGTGCAGCATGTGTTCAAGATTTTTTCTCAGTTATGTGTTTTCACTGTTAAGCATATTACACTTGTAATATAACTGCACAAAATCGCTGCATGGTCATAGACTTAAGAGATGTTTAGATGATTACTTCTTTTTAAAATGGCTTTTTTCGTTTGTGATTTCATCAACTAATAGTTTGGCAAATCTCACTTGCAGTTATTGCAGAACGTCGATCAACCACATAGGCGAACCATTAGACATGCAGTAATATAGTAATGAGTAGAGAAGGCTCTCATCAGTGTAATGACTAATGACCTGTTGAGTAATTTAAGTAGCTTGCTAAACTCTATGATTTATGATGGGATTATGTATTTCACTTCTGAGGTTAAGCCAAAGATAGTTCTACCTTAATTCTACCACACTGTAATGATTGGCTTATTCATTGGGTAGTTATAATGTTTGTTGTTGTTATGATGGGTGACATTTCTTGATTCCCTCACAGCGTGAGATCATATCCTGTGAGCTTGGCCCAGTCAGGGTCCCAGTGTCTATCTTTGTTTTCAAACATTTGTTCTTTAATTGAATTCTTGTTGCGCAATTCATATCCTGTTGTTTGCAGAGTGACTTTGTGGGACTGGACCTTTGTTTTTTCTGTGTTTTGTTCTTGACACACTGAAAGGACCATTTCAGCAAAAGTGTGTGTGTGTGTGTGTGTGTGTGTGTGTGTGTGTGTGTATTTCAGGGGAAGAATGACAAGAAGGAAGTCCATTTGTATTGTGAGAATGTGTACTCCTAGAAGGGTTCATGGAAGAGTGAGGGTGCCGTTAATGTCCTTCCCTCCAGGACTTCCTGCTGGAGTCCTTCAAGGGGATTCTGCTGGAATGGTTCATTAGATGTCTTGGAATACATGGCACAGACCAACCCACACAGACAGATTAACAGATAGGCAGATACAGACAGACAGAGACAGACAGACACACACATACAAACAGACAGAGACAGATGGACACACACATACAGACAGAGACAGACAGACACACACACATACAAACAGACAGAGACAGATGGACACACACACATACAGGCAGACGGGGACAGATGGACACACATACAGACAAACAAACATACAGTCAGACAGACTTACAGGCAGTCATACAGGCAGTCATACAGACAGAGAGGGGCATCAGATGAACAAGTATGGAGAGCACAGTGCACACAGAGTTTAATAGGATGTGCGTCAGGGCAGGTATTAAATAACAGGAAGAGACAAGGGGTGTATGCGTTCTGTTAAGTAAGGGTGTGTTTCATGAAAACACCTAACCACCGGACCCCTGTCTTTGACAAAGCTTCCCCACACTCACGTTTTATTAAAGCATGTTGGTCGAAAAATATCAATTGGATTCGACTGTAAGATCAAATCAAACGTTGTATATTTATTTAACACAGTTTGTATAATATATGTAAATAAATAGAAAATAATACAAAATTAAAAGCAATGGATAAGAGACCAGTGCATATGAAGAAGAACAAATAAATGTAAATTGAAATGTTATATAAAATTGGTCGAAACCTCATGTAAAATGCAAGTCTAAAAATGGCTATCCTAAGATGTTTTTTATGTCAATACTTTCTGCTTCCCTCAGATTTTTAGTCAGGCTTTAAGTACTTTAAAAATCAATAATGACATTCCGTTGTCGATTGTAGAACTAACCTGCCGGACCTGAATGGACTTTAAATCTGCATACATCAAATTAGTTTTAGAACAGTTGAATTGGACATACTGCAGATAAAAAAAAGAATATGTAGTTATTATTAGGTTATGTCCCCTCTGGCCATCTGCATGTCACCGAGTTCCAGACAAATACACAGTATCTATATTGATACGTTCTTGTACAGCCCATCTGTCTCTTTAATATAATGTATTTGAATTGAGTTTTTAGACAAGTCTGAAGACAGCCTCCAAATGAAAACATTGTTATAAAACTTGTTTTATACAGTATGCAGTACATACCAGCAAGAGGCTAACAAATGTGTTAAAGGCTAGTGGAATATTGTTCTTTGGAGGATATTGCAACTCCCACTAGAACAGCTTTTGAGGTTGAACACTGTATTTGAATAACAACTATTTACGCGTTAATCTCCTTTTCTTTCTAGATTTTCAGAACCTTTTCCAAGTTCCACGACCAAAGAACCGCAGTCACCTAACAATAAAGGTGCAGTCCAAACTGATGTCAAAGCCTTGTCCCTCTAGCTGGGGGCCCAAACCTCCAACTGCCCCAAAACCAAGCCCTTCCTCATCCGAGACAGAGGAGGAGCAGTGTCCCCATCACAGTCTTAGCAATGGACACTTGGCCTCCTCAGATGTGGAACCTGAGGATCCCATACCACACTCCACCGATCACAGCCAGGAGCAAGTAGAACCAGAGGAAAACCTTAATGACAGTGACATCACTGATGACGATGATGAAGAGAAAGAGAGAATGGCAAAGGAGGGGGACGCAGAGAAAGAGGGAGAGGCATTGTGCAATCGGCCCGAATTTGAGCATACAAGTGCGTCTGATGCTCTCGCTGCTGTAAATAAGCCAAACTGTACAGAAACAGAAGACTTGACCCTACATGAGAGTGATAAGGATGACATGTCTGTGGAGCCTGCACATCATCCAGTGTGTGACAATGTGTTTCCATGTCAGAACGGAGATCAGGAAGAGGAGGGGTTCAGAGAGGAGGAAGATAAAAGTTTAACTAAAGAGTCTGAAAAGGCTGAGGAACCTATAGGACCCGGGGAACATTTAGATGAGCCAGACTATGAAGATAAGGACATGGCTCCTGGCGATGAATATTTGCAGTGCCTATCGCCCACTGATGAGCCTGTGGAGGCCAATGATCTGTTAGTGGGAGCACACTGCTGCACACTCCTGCCCGTCTCTGAGGAGTATCCGTACGACGTGATTGGTCCCTCGGATGAGCCTGTTTACACATGTGACGTTGGTGAGCCTGGAGAACCAGGCGTGTGGCAACCAGAGCGTGCCACCAAGGACCCGTCTGGGCGTTTCCGTTTCTCTGGCAGCACTGAGGATGTGTTCGGACCTTATTCTGTCATCGAGGCAGTGCCTGCTGACAGGATGAGCACGACTGACCCTGACTTGAATCACTGTGACACATGCTGCGGTGACGAACCCTGCTCTCCGAAGAAGACGGACACAGGCGGCGCCTCTACTCAAGTGCCTTGTGATGTATGGTCAGAGTCAAGCAACGTGGCGGTGCTAGAGGATAAACAACGAGGAGAGAGCGAGGTCCTGGACAGTCCTGAACCATCCAGTACACACAGAGGGGCCACCGAGGAGGACGTGGATGAATACGCAGACATCAACGACTCCCTCTGCCCGGATGCCCAGGACTCCCAGCTGGAGGGTGCCTCGTCAGAGGACTATGTAGAAATTGGGGATGACGACGATGACACGGATGACTCTGAGAGGAAGCAGATCAGAGTGAGGAGTGTGAAAGAGAGAACAGCCCAGCGCGACAAGGCTTTCTCCAGCCAGCGAAACAGCTGCCAGCCCCGACTCAGGCTGTGCAACATCACAGTGCCAGCAGACCTGGACCGGACCCGGACCCCAGAGCTCACCAACAGGGTGGTGTTTGCCCACACCACAGAGGCCTTTGAGGAGGACATTGAGGAGCTGGACGGCCACATCGTACCTTACGACTCAGACTCGGATTCAGACAGTGAGGAGCACATCTATGAGGAGGCTGGCTTTGACTCTGAGGGGGAGAACTTTATCTCTCTGGACCGGAAGACCATTGTGACGCGGTCACGCTCATACTCTGGGAAGGTTTCGGGGTATGTCCCTGAGACGGTTCCTGAGGAGATATCGGAATATCAGAGTAGTCATGACTATTGTACTGTGGCTTTAGACCAGAATGGAGAACCTGTAAGACATCATGAGCAGCCAGAGGTTAATAGACTAATCCCATCCATGAAGCCACGCCGCTTCCAGTTTTACCCACACTCATTCTCTAGTGAGGGTTGCGAACTCTCTTTGGGCGCTCACACAGAGGCTGACCCATTCCTAAAGGAGGGAAGAATGAAAAGGAAAAATGACACTCTCTCCTTGCCATGTGTTATCACTTCTTCTGGAAGCTTCTCTCAGCGGAGTCACCAGTCGTCCAGTGGCGTTTCCACTCCAACCTCTCTGGTGGACATCCCGCCTCCCTTTGAGCTGGCTTACATCACCAAGAAACCCGTCACTAAGAGCTCCCCATCTCTCCTCATCAGCGTCTCCACTGAGTCCACAGACCACAAGCCCAAGAAGAACAAGTCATCATTCAAGCGCTTCCTGGCCCTGAAGTTCAAGAGGAAGACGGACAACAAAGGCTTCAGTGATGGGAGCATCCGCTCCTCGCGCTCGTCCTCTGAGTCCAGCCACCATGGGCCATCTAGGATCCTGGACCTGGAGCGCAGGAGCCCTGGCTCCCCTCAGCTTCCACCCCAGTCCCGTATGGTAATGACCCAGCAGCGTCCTCCAGACCTGCCTTCCACCCTCCTGCTCTACAAAGATCGCAGGAAAGGAGACCCCAAAAGCTATGGTAGCAGAGGTGTGTCCAGGGTGGAGTCCTTCGAGGAGCGCTCGCGCCGCCCTCTCATGCCCCTCCCCCTGACCAAGCCACGATCCATCTCCTTCCCCAGTGCAGACACGTCTGATTATGAGAACATCCCGGCTATGAGCTCAGATTATGAGAACATCCAGATCCCCGTCGGGGGAAGAGCTACTAGAGCCTTGACCGTCACAGAGTTCTTTGAGGACCCCAACCGCATGGCGGCCTCTTGCAATGAGAATGACGGCTATGTGGATATGAACAGCTTCCCTGGGATCGACAGCAAACGCCAGTCACCTGAGCAGGAGCCTGAAAGGTACAGTACTTTCATCCACTCATAGATGCTGGACCTGTTTAATGGTCGTCTGAACATAAGACCATAGATTGCATCGTATACTGTCTGTATATACTGCCTTTCCCAAAAATCCACTCTCAACACAGTTCTCCAATGGACTAGTTTGGCCAGGGTCCATCTGTTGAATATTGTAATACTCCAGACAGGCTGATAGAGAACTGTAGCTGAAATGAACAGCCGGCTCCTCGCTAACCAGACTTCCCTATCTTGGAGAGAGTCGTCTTGTGTGTGACCAATGAGACAGCCCGCTGTGCTGAGGCTCATTGGGTTTGGGAAGATGGACAGTGCATGTGGGGCTAATCCCAATTTCTCTTTTTATGGTTTTCAAGGACACATCTGGTGTTGCCTTAAATGTGTGTCTGAGGGGATGAAACTGTGGAAAGGAGCGGGGAGGGACTGAGATTACTAACGTCTAAAGAAAAGGGGGAGATGGAGAGAGAGTCTGGGTGAGGTGTGATGATGAGCAACAATAAGTGGATAAGGAACGAGAGGCAAGGAGAGGATAAAGGAAAGAGTGAGAGTATGAACAAGGGATAAATGGGGAAAGGGTCTGGGTTATAGCTTTCTATTCTCTGACAATTGTGGTTAAGTTTAGCATTGCATTGCATTTATTAGAAGTGGTTTTATTGAGAGCATCTATTTCATTGAGCCTTGGAGGGTGGTTAGATTTACAGCAGAGCGATAGAGAGCAATCACTGGTACCTGCTAGAACCAAAAGACACACTCTCAGGTTTATGCCTACACAGCCAGCCCAGCCTACCCTCCGGTCAAACATGGATTGTTTGATGGCTGGTGTTTGTTCATAAGGCTATTACTACAGGCCTTCTGACAACTTTTTCAATTAGCCTGCATTTCACAGCAATTATTGAGAAATAGCCACAAATGCCATTTATGGCTGGTTTGTGTGAACTGCTTATTTCACACTTCAACTACTGTGATCATTTAAATCCAGTATTTTAGGGTATTTAGTTCAGGCAATTTATGCATTATTGGGCAGGATAGTGGTGAAAGACAGAGTGAAGATTTTTTGCTGAGAGAGCAATATGTTGAATTCTAACCTATGCCACCCCAGTACATGTACACCAGAGATCTGCTGGAGCACTAGACCACCCTAGGCCACTGAATTTATTATTTTATTTACAAAGTTGAGTTGCACTTGTAGAAGTGAAGGGGCCTGTTGTCTCCGACCATTTCACAACAGCCTGTAATTACTAGTTGTTACTGCTCAAAAAAACAGAATGTTTGATTCTTACATTTACATTTTAATCATTTATCTGATGCTCTTATCCAGACTGATTTACAGTAAAAGCATACATTTTAAGAGAGCTTATTGGAATACCTGCTGAAATTGTACAGTATTTGGTAGTCAATGGGAAATACATTGGTTTGATACACACATTTTTATAGCCAGATTAGATTAGAGCCAAGTGACAGCACTGACCCTGAAGCTTTGCAAGGAATGATACGGCACATTCCAGTTTACGACTACACAATCGTATGCCGATCAAGGTTCTGTTCTAAAAGGAGCCAACACTTTCGCGACATAAAAATCATCTCAACTACATCTCAACTACTGTATCCAAATTGAATCCTTCCTTTGAGGATGTCAGAGGTTTCCCTGAGTCACCGCACATTTTTTGTGTGGGGTTGTATTATTCAATTTTGGTTACTGCTGTAGTTGAATTTTTTGTTCTTTGTTGTGCGCCTATATAGTAGGAATTTCTGAGAGCCCCTGTTCTCAGAGGGAAGCCTATCCCACAAAATCAGTCTTACAGTTAACTACTTGGTAATAGCTTTTCTCTGTGGTAAAATATAACTTGCTATCATGATCAATGACCTCGATAGTATTAATCTGGAGTTTGTTTGAACCTAATTTGCCTTGTTTCAATCTCTTACATTTCTCAGACCATAGTATAGCAGAGCCAGATCTTTTGTGCTGGCGACTTAACGATTGAGCTCATAGTGGTGGTGGTCTGAAACCTCAGGCCCTATTTACGGATGTGAATGGGCCTATCTGTGCTGTCGCCTTGCCTCTCCTCGACTGAATTCTCCCTGGGGATGCCTCAGTTGCCAGGGATGCTGTCTGTTTTGTCTGCTTGTGCTTTGTGTGTGTGTGTATGTGTATTTGTGTGTGTGTGTGTGTGTGTGTGTGTGTGTGTGTGTGTGTGTGTGTGTTTGTGTGTGCATACATTCTTTTGTGCATTCAATGTGTTTGTGTGTGTGTTGGTGTATGTGTACCTGCGTGTTCAATCACTTGGGCTTTTGTGTGTCTGTATCTGTATTTTTCTGCTTAGCTCTTGGTGAAGCGTTGACATTGCCACTGTCCTCTCACTGAAGCGTTGACATTGCCACTGTCTTCTCACTGAAGGGTTGACATTGCCACTGTCCTAGCTTGGTGAGCCGATGGTTGGAGGGTGATTAATTGAGCATGTATTCAGTTAACACTCTTCCTGTTGATGCCCAGAGAGGGCAGAGAGGGCTGAAGTGAGTCAAAAGAATAATATCCACAAAAGAAGGCAAATGGTTGCGACCATGTTACAACTACATTTCTAACACTAGGTTTGATTAATGTACAACACAGTTGAAACTCTGTTTTGCGTGAAAAGGCTAGCACATTTTATTTATATGTGTAAACTAAGGCAGGGTGAATAAATGCAAAGAAAGAGTTTATGCAGATTGAATGTGCGGGCCTGTTTAAAGTTAGAGTCTGCTGGTTCAGAGCTGAGTGCACTGAGACTCTGCTGTCCTTTCCAAAAAGGCTGAGTGGGGACAGATGAATGAAGACATCTTGACTGAACTTATGTTCTTTTCAGTGGACATTCCACTTTATTTTTTTCACTTTAAAATAACCAGGTAAGTCAGCTGAGAACCAGTTCTCATTTTCAGTGACAACTTGGCAATACAAGAGGACAGAAAACGAACACGTAATGTACCACATAATGTGAATAATATATACACAACCCTGTTTCCCAAAAAGTTGGGAAGCTGTGTAAAATGCAAATAAAAACAAAAAAATGCAATGGTGTACAAATCATTTATTCCTATACTTAATTGAAAAGAGTACAAATTAAATAGTACAAAGTTTATACATGATTTCTTCTTTGCATGGTAGCGTTTTAACGTGCATTTGTGGATGCAGCGATATACTGTGTTCACAGAAATTGGTTTTCGCAAGTGTTCTTGAGTCCATACTGTGGTGTCCACTACAGAATTGTGTCTGCTTTTAATGCAGTGCTACCTGAGGGCCCGAAGATCACGGCCACCTAGTACTGGTTTTCAGCCTCCGGGCTAACGTTTCAACATTTGATATGTTGTCTTGGTACTATTTTCTATTGAATATAGGGTTTAAATGATTTGCACATCCTTGCATTCTGTTTGTCTTCACATTTTACACAGCGTCCCGAACTTTTTGGAAATGGGATTGTTTATATATATATATATATATATATATATATATATATATATATATAAGGTTTTGAGTGAGGAACAGAAGGGTTAAAATTTAGAGACCACTGCAAACACTTGAACGCTTCTGTTCCTCACTCAAAATGTTCCTTTTCAACTTTTTTGGAAAGGAAAGAAAAAGGTGCAGTGGTCTCTTAATTTTTTCCAGAGCTGTATATATATATATATATATATATATATATACAGTGCATATAAATAAAAATAAACAAATGCTAAGTTATATATAATTGAAATAAATATACACAACTCTTGTTTATTATGGTCTGTTGGAGATATAGCTTTGCCAGTCCCAAAGGAATTGGGATAAAGCACTGTAGAAAACAAAAATAAATATAGGCATCACTTTCCAGCTGTAAAAAAAATGCACAGGCTGATATGGACCTGGCCATTATTTCTCCTTGACAGGTAAGCTATACATCAGGGATAGTTAACTATGGTCCTGGAGGGCCAAAACCCTTCTGGCTTGTATTCCATACTTCTATTGTATGACTTATTCAGACCTGGGACAGTTGAGGGCAAACAACCAGCAGGAAGATACCCAAGAGTTGAATAGCCCAGCTATAAATCACTCTTAAGGAACAAGCTGGCTACTTTACAAGTAAGCTACCCATGTCTCAGTCTAGCACCCGTAGCCTAGTACAATAATAAAAAAGTGTGTTTGCTGGGTTTTAGTTATACCATTGGCAGGATAGGCTTTAAAAATGGGATTTTCCAACCACACGTTATATGGAGTTAGCTAGAGTGCCAAGCAATCTAGCTGTTTAGTTTGCTGCTAAGGCTTAACCTAAGAAGCTATCTTTTTATCATGCACCGCTATAGCCTAGAATAGTAGGTATACAAAAGCTGTTTGTTGGTTATAGTGATAGTTATACTGCAGCATAATATAAAATGGGAATTACAAACCACACATTGTACAAAGTTAATTAGATACTGTAACTAACTAATTTGCCAAGTTCACTAGCTAACTAGCCAGGCTAGTTACTGTATCTAGTTAGCAGAGGCATGTACAGTTACAATTCTTTATGGTTTTGGTATTGGGTCCTGCATGCTCTGTTAATTAAAGAATCATATAAACAAAAGGAGTCAAAAATGATTGATCTATAGACTGAACAAATTGAAAAGTTTTGAGTCAGTTGAATGAAAAGAGCCTAACTTAAATCACTACTTGACTGTTCAGTTCAGTGACTAAATGCAACACACAATTATTCTTATATCCGAATTTAAGGTTAAACTAGGCCATGGGACACATGTGCAGCAAGGTGGGAACATTGAATCTCTAGTGCAACCTGTTCTTTGTCCTCTGGTTTATAGTTCCTCTTTTCCTGTGTGCTGTGTTATAGTTCTGCCCACAGAGACGTCATGAATGCATTGTTGTAGTGGGCGGTGGCTGTCCACTGCGGTGAGGTGGCCGGGCGGGCTTCGGGGGGGCAGACCAGGGCGTGGGGTACTGCAGGCCTGGAGCCAGGCCCTCTGAGGTCATTGCCAGGTCATCCCCAGGGAGGAAGACTCCTGCTTAGGCTATACTCCGCTCTGCTGTTTACAGGAAATGCAGGACAAGGGCAGGGGGAGGGAGGGAGACGGGGGTTAGGGGTAGACTGAATATAGAGGAGATGGGGGTCAACAGGGAGGGGTGGGGTGTGGGGTTGCAGGGTGGAAGTTCCCAGACTCCCCCAAGACAGGATCAAGACAAGGTGTGGCGTTGTCAGGAATGTTTGGTATGACCTAGAATTGGAATGTTATGTTGTTCTTCAAAGAACTGTAGTTGAATGTGTTAGGGATAGGGGGTTACTCTAGTTAAATTTGTTGGAATGAGGGGTTACTATTGTTGAATATTTTGGAAGTAGGGGGTTACTGTTGTTAAATATGTTGGAAGGAGGGGTTACTGTAGTTGAATATGTTGGAAGGAGGGGTTACTGTTGTTGAATATTTTGGAAGTAGGGGTTATTGTAGTTGAAAATGTTGGAAGGAGGGGTTACTGCTGTTGAATATTTTGGAAGTAGGGGTTATTGTAGTTGAATATGTTAGAAGGAGGGTTTACTGTAATAGAGTGAGGAACAGAAAGGTTAAAATTTAGAGACCATTGCAAATTGAACGATTCTGTTCCTCACTCAAAATTTTCCTTTTCAACTTTTTTGGAAAGGAAAGAAAAAGGTGCAGTGGTCTCAATTTTTTCCAGAGC
>JACXGI010005875.1:31990-44996 GCA_016801175.1 Esox masquinongy
GAATATGTTGGAAGGAGGGGTTACTGTAGTTGAATATGTTGGAAGGAGGGGTTACTGTAGTTGAATATGTTGGAAGGAGGGGTTATTGTAGTTGAATATGTTGGACCCATGTTTAAACCACAGATTAAACATGGTTCTTACAGTATGACAGGCTCTACTCAATGCACAAACCAGCTCTCTGATGCTCTGTTGTTTGTTGACAGTCAATTAGGAAAGACATTGCCAGGCTGTCTCATTCAATAATAACATCACAACAGTAGCGCATACAGTATATAATGATTTACACTGGAAGCACAACATTTTGTCTCTATATGTATTTACATTTCCCATGTTAAGTCGACTAACAATCATAGTTTAGCTTTTCCTATTTTCTTTATAAGCACTATTACAAAGACAGAAATACCCTTCTGATTGCATGTAATACATATTTTAATACTTAATGTTTTAGCTTAGTCTTTAAATCCTCAGAAAGAGACATCTATATCTTTAAATGGAAAATCACTGTATTCTCTTTTTTCCACAGTAGCTATAACTCCCATGCATTAAAGACACTCGCTTTAGTGACAAAGAGATTACATACATTATTATAATGTTGTGTAATGAACATTTAACATCAATTTAGCCAGTTTTCCTGATGGCAAAATGATGATATTTGTTGAGGATGTATAACCCCGTTCCCAAAAAAGTTGTGACGCTGCGTAAAATGCAAATAAAAATAGACTGCAATGATGTGCAAATCATTCGTCCTTATATTTAATTCAAAATGGTACAAAGACAATACATCAAATGTTATTGTTTTTGGAAAAATACATGCCCATTTTGAATTTCATGCCAGCAACATGTTTAAAAAACACATTTTAAAGTGATTGCATTCCTATTCTTGCTTGATACAGGATTTCAGCTTCTCAACAGTTCGGGGTCTCCTTTGTTGTATTTTTCGTTTCATAATGTGCCAAATGTTTTCACTGGGTGACAGGTCTGGACTGCAGACAGGCCTGTTTAGCACCTGGACTCTTTTACTACGGAGCCATGCTGTCATAATACGTGCAGAATGTGGTTTGGCATTGTCTTGCTGAAATGGCAGCATATGTTGAATGGCAGCATATGTTGCTCCAAGACCTATATTATTCAGCATTAATGGTGCCTTCACAGATGTGCAAGTCACCCATGCCATGCGCACTAATGCACCCCCATACATCACGAATGCTGGCTTTTGAACTGTGCGCTGATAAAAAACCGGATGGTCAATCTCCTCTTTAGTCTGGAGGAATTGGCGTCTATGATTTCCAAAAATTATTTCAAATCTTGATTCGTCAGACCACAGGACAGTTTTCCACTTCACCTCAGTCCATCTTAAATGAGCTCGGGCCCAGAGGCAGCGGTGGTTCTGGATCTTGTTTATAATATGGTTCCTTCTTTGTATGGTAGAGTTTTAACTTGCATTTGTGGATGCAGCGACGTACTGTGTTCACAGACAAAGGTTTTTGGAAGTGTTCCTGAGCCTATGCAGTGATTTCCACTACAGAATCATGTCTGTTTTTAATGCAGTGATGCCTGAGGGCTCGAAGATCACGGCCATCCAATATTGGTTTTCGGCCTTGTCCCTTGCATACAGAGATTTCTCCGGATTCTCTGAATCTTTTAATGATAGTATGTACTGTAGATGATGAGATCCCCAAACTCTTTGCAATTATACGTTGAGAAACGTTATTCTTGGGCATATATTTTTCAAGAAACAATAAAATGTGAAAAAAATGTGACATTTGATATTTTGTCTTTGTATTTGAATATATATTTTCTATTGAATATAGGGCTTAAATGATTTGCACATCATTGCATTCTGTTTTTATTTACATTTTATGCAGCTTCCCAACTTTTTTGGAAACGGGGTTGTATTTACAAGCTGGGATGGTGGTCCACAGGTGCAACTGACAATATTTACATCTATTAAATTATATTTAAGTTTATTAACTAAACTAGAAAATTATTTGGAACAAGCAAGCAATTCACTGTTGACATTTAATTCATTCACGTAAGGAACTCACTTGCTCCCAATAATATATAGTTACCAGGTATTTGAAATAGTCAAACAAATCCATGAACACATTCGTGGACTAAAAGACCAACAACTAGCTGAATGCTTTAAGTTGATGGAATGAAAATTTACTTTTTGAGTTTTGTAAATGTTTATTGACGGTCATCCTTTCCGTGGATGACTTCTATCAACAGGGTTGCAAGACACAGAGGAGCCCACACCTCCACTCCCTCAGCGGGCAGCATTCGGCACCACAGCAGAGCTCAGTGAAGCCTGGGCTGCCACACTGACTCAGTAATACCTAGCAAAAATAGCGTTTTAGTATGTAATTTACCTCGTGAAATAACTTCATACATTTCTAATGCAAAAACAAAACTCAGTCTGTTGGTGGGAGAGGGCCCCTGAGGAGTACTGGATTGATAGAGTGCAATGTGTCAAGTAAATCCCTGCAGACAACACCTCCCCCACCCCAGGTGATGCTGGCCAATGTCCACTGTCCCATGGGACTCTCAGCCACATGACTTCAGCTCATTAAGATTCAATGACTTAGACCACGAGGGAGTCCCATTTAAAAACTGTTGACGGATTAACTACTTCCACTTAAATTATATTGAACAATTACATTCAGTCTGCTTGTTCCAAAACAGGTGCACCAAAGAAGGAGCAAATTATTGGACTATCATTAGAGAGAAAATCATCTGTAACCTGGGTAACAGACTTTTTAGATATCCACATTCCAATACCTGTACACCATGTCTTCCTCCAGAGAGATTGGTTTTTCTTCAGTCTTCAAATGTTAACATTCTTTCATTAATACATACAGGTCCAAGGCACTAAGTTCCGTGAACGCACAGTTAACATATCAATTGTTTAAAGATGAATTTTGCAGAAAGCATTTTGTGTTTTCATATGGAGTTGTAGGACCTATTTGGCATTCCCAAAAAAATAATGGAAAGTTATTTGATGACGATGAAATGCCTTTAGTGTTATTGTACATTAAAGCATATTCTACAGAACTGTCCAAGCTTTACTTCAGATGTGGACTAAAGATTTGTTCAATTATTTACTATTTATTTCGTTTCCATAAGGTGGGAAAACAGTACTTAATTTATATTTTATTGTTTGTGAAAACACTTTCTCATTGTCCATTTTCACCGTTGTAGATCAGCCTGTGGAGCTCCTAAAGCAAAACCACCTCCATGTTCAAGAGACTCTACTGAATATAGAACATATTTATATATTATTTTTAGCTCCAACTGGTCATTTTTAAGGGATTTATTTGTAAGTGAACCTGATGAGGGTGATCTTCCACTGAATTATCTTCTGGTTGATAACATGGTCTGTGGGTGTCTTACAGCAAAACTGAACCCATCCAGGTGTTCCAGACTCTCCTGATTCAAATAGAGTCACTTATGTATGTGTAACGGTCCCGGCCGGGTGGGACCGTTCCGCTTCATGTTTTCTGTGTGTCCTTGGTTTGTCATGTCCTTGTTTGGTCTTTCCTGTTCTCGTTTCGGTTAATCAGTTTATTCCTTTCACCTGTGATTAGCCCCCACCTGTTTCTGTTCTCTTTGTTAGTCAGTGTATTTAGTTCAGCCATTTTCTCCCTGTCCTTGTCGGTCATTGTTGTTGTGTTGTAGCGTCATGTTTTTAAATATCGAAACGGTTCGATATTTACATAGGTCTTAATGACATCTGTCTCATTAGTGCACACCACCTCTGCAAAAAGACAGCAAATGAAGGGCTCATATCAAGAGCTCTACATGCATGTTTAACGTCCATCGGTCAAATGTCTGAAAGATTCCACAGATACTTGGCATACAAAATAGAACTACACACCTGAAGTTTGCTGACAACGTCTTGATACAGAATAAGACCAGTTGAACAATGTGCTCTGCACAGACCAGTCAACAGTGGAGGTGTTTGTTTGCTATGCCAAATGTCATGTTTGGTGAAACAGAAGAACCCCAATCAATCAATCAATCAATCAATGTCTTTATCGTCCCTTTGGGAAATGTGTACCGCATGCAGGGTTTAACAATTTCAACAAACGACATACTCATTAATAAATAATGACATGGGTTGCAGTAGTAGAGTTGTTAAATGGAAGAAGTCGTTGTGCAAAAGTGCAGCAATAAATACATAATACTTAATTTAATATTCTGAAATATAAAGTTTGTCTAAGGCCTTGTTGTTTAGAGCTTACCTGCTGCCTCAGTGCCTGACCAGCTCATGCTACAATAGTCCTGGAGATGTGTACATTAACTCTAAATCCATGTTTAATATATATTTACTGCTCATATCCAATTATCTTAAATAATCACCACCCATTTTATGTATTTCAGCTTTTTGTGTATTTTCTCCCTTTATGTTAACTACTATTAGCAGCACATTACACCAAGTCAAATTCTGAAGTGGTGTAAATACATTTTTTGAGGTGATTCTGATTAATGGGTCAATTACAAATTGATCCAAAATACTTACACCAATCCTTAACAGAATGTCTCAAAAACAGGAAAATCAGGGTTATGAAATGTCCAAGTCAAAGCCCAGATCTTAATCCAATAGAAATGCTGTATGGGACTTGAAGCAGGCAGTGTATGCAAGTGTGCCCTCTAACATCACACAGTGGAAGCAATTCTGTAGAGTGTGCATAAATTATTCCCAGTCGATGTAAAAAATGGATAAGACAGTTAAAAGGAATGCCTACTACTTCAGATGACTACATTTCTTCCAAATAGGGAAACACCAACTATTGAAGCTAAGTGATTTCAAAGTTACAGTATATTACAATGTTCTATATTACCATTATATTTTAAAAGTCTTGAAATAATTATCATGTATCCATATGTTAGAATATGTGTATAAACACAAAACGTTTTTTGCAGGGCGTACTTACAGCACTGTAAATAGGCCTAGCACATAACACGGAACGAGGGGAACATAATGAAACAATTTGAAAATGTGATATTAGTTTATGATAATAATCAATTTTGGCATCCAATTATGACAGAGGTTGAGCTGGACTCCTTTGCCACTGGGGAAGAGGAGCTTTTCTGCAGTAGCCCGGGCCTGCTGAGATATTGCAGGGGAAAATGAATATGGACATGATCTCTAGAATGACGCCGGACAAAAGCTGAAGCACCTTTTGCTTAAAATCTACTATAATTGTCCTGCCTCTGTTTAAGATGGCCCACTATACACTAATTGTGAACTAATAGGATACACAGGTTAATTGACCCTCTCGTCTCTGGCCCTCTTCCCATCACCTGGGACCCCAGTTTGGTCTAGCCCCTCAGAAGCAAAGAGTGAGGTCACAGATGAATGATGTCTTCTAGAGGACCCCTCCATCACAGCCGATAGCACCAGTGCCTACTGTGTTTATGGGGCCCGATGAAAGATGAATGTGTCTGGGTGAATGTGAAGTCCAGCCGGGAACTGTTAACCTTTGGCAGGCTACGCAGAAGCAGATAAAGATACAACACCGTCTCTCTAACAGCCTCCGTCTCTACAGGGCAATCTGTTATAGTCACCAATATTACATGCAATGTGGGTTTGTGTGCGTTTCCTTTACACTGTGTTTATGGGTGCATCACTTTAAGAGGTACGTGTGTGTGTCTCTGGTGAGTCTCTCCGTAATGAACCGGTTCACAGCAAGCCCTCACAAGCTGTTAATGTCCCTGCAATCTGGCTCAAGTCATCCATGTCACTTCTCTAGGATGTGAACACACACAGACAGACACACACACACAGAGACAGAAACACACACACACTGACACACACACACACACACACACACACACTGCAGGAAGATAATACCCATAAGGGCAAGGAAATAGGTAAATTGAGAACATTAACATTAAGCCCGACCGTGTTGTCTTGCAGCGTCTATCGTAAAATCCCCCTTCTGTCCGCTATGTTGCAGTGCCTACACTGAGCCCTTCCCAGTCAACCAGGTTCCAGCAGGGCTGTCAGCAGAGGAGGATCATGGACGCACCTCGGAGGAGGAGGAGGAGGAGGAGGGAGCAGTGGAGCATTGCTACGACCGGCAGGTAAGAGGCTCTGGAAAAACATTCAAGTCACAGGTTTCGGAGATCTTCAGTGATTTGGGAATGTATTTTTAGGACTGATGGCCTCTACTTGTGTAACGAATGACAGAAGGCTTCACTTGGCTACCACATTCGCCAGTACATCACTTGCTGTTCCAAACGCTGGTTCCTCCTTTTTATTCAAGCTGCCCTTTTACAGCAGCCTAGAGACTGACCCCGCCCCATCCTTCTGATATAACGATGTCAGTCGGGCTCCGCGCACTTGACTCACTCTTCCTTGTTTTCTTCTTGAGAAACAAAAAGCAATAAAAGGAGATGGTGTAATTGAGCCACTCTTAGGAACAGAAATTTGAATTCCAGAGTTTCTGGTAATCGTCAAAGGAAACAGGAACCAATATGCTTTTTATTCATATTAACAATTCTGGCTAAGGAAAAATGATTAGAGTAGCATCGATGTCCATAAGGCCCTAAACGTGTCCGTGATATGTTAGGGCCTGGACGATTAGTGGCTAGTGTGATTAGCCTCTAAATCAATGGGGAGCTCAGTTGTCAACTCTCATACATAATGCATCTATATTTAAACCTGTGTGCTTGAAAAAGCTTTCACGTCCAAGCTCCACTCTAATGAAATAATCAGTCTTATTTTGACAGAGGAAAATAAAAATGGAATTTGTTTTTCCACGCCCTCGTCATTCCCCACGTAGCTGTTGCTCTTAATGTTTCACAGGAGTAAGTGTTTAGAGAGAGCCTTTTAAGATTACAGACATTCATTCATCCCCTACTGCTTTGGCTTCTGTCACCTAGATTGATGGGCGATCCAGAACCTTCTATGTCATCAAAGAGCTGGTGGATTCTGAGAGACTGTGAGTATCTCTTCAATGGTGCGAGCGGCTTCTGTCGAGCCGTTCCCTCTCACTTTTCATATGTCTCTCTCTCTTTCTGTTTTTCTCCCTCCCTCTCTCCATCTTTCTGTCTGCTTCACTCCCTTTCTGACCGTGTCCTCTTTATCACTGTCTTCACTAATTCATTGAGCTGCGTCTACAGCAACCCAAACTGACATCCAGTTATATGAGTGTCTGTCTTGAGTAAGTTATGTTATATCACCTGTGTTTCTGAAATAGTGTCCAGATCAAATATACTTTGCAAGTCCAGATCAGATACATTGTACTCATTCGGAGAGGAAACATGACTTGCTAGACAATGTTTTTAATATGCCAATCATGGAATACCTTTTGCATGTTGTCCTTATATGGTAATAATCTCCTACTTATGTGAATGGATTCCCTGACATGTATCACTGTTGGTTGTTTTTCAGACATGTGATGAAACTCAAGCTCCTTCAAGAGGTGAGATAAGAAAACTGATTAACATCACTCAATTCCTTCCAGAAGCAATTGATGAGATCATTTTCTGGGTTTGCTCCTTGGTTTGTGTCGTTTTTCTCTGTCTTTCAGTGACGCTGTGCTCAGGTTTATCAGTGTTGTTCCAGCTAGGCCTGTCAAAGGATGGTGCAGAAACGTATATACGCTGCCAGCTTTGTTGGAAGCTCTTTTACAAGAGCTCAGACACGGCGTTGCTTGTTGACAACAGGCTACCTGAGACAATAGAAAGGCCAGGAATAGGTCAATGTCACCGTTATTC
Organism: Esox masquinongy; assembly: GCA_016801175.1. NCBI lineage: Eukaryota > Metazoa > Chordata > Actinopteri > Esociformes > Esocidae > Esox > Esox masquinongy. Next base: position 39,716 of record JACXGI010005875.1, read on the forward strand.
TTAAAAGGCAGATACAGTACAAGATACCAAGGGGATTTGTTCTTAGCAAGTTGCCAGAGGCAGAACATACAGCAGAATTTTGATTGAGGGCAGTGAGAGCAGAGAGGAGACCCCCCCCCCCATTGAAATGATACCCAGTAGTGAGTGATGCATCGTACCCCTGCTGTTTTGCCTGTTCAGTCTGTCAGTCAGCATCCAGTCTGGGTCCCACCAGGTTTGGCTGGAAGATGGACGTGTCTCTTTAAGGTACTGGAGGACTACTGTCAAATACAGTACATGGAAGGTGGAAACCCCACTGACACATTGAATCGAGGATTAAGTGATTTTCTCCAGCAAAATCTTAACACAATTACTGCCTGATCTTCCATGATGCATTTGAAATCTTACCTCCTTTAATCTTACTTCAGTCTAAAACTATAATCTTACTTTAGTCTAAAACTATTTTTGATGGACTGTCATAGCGCCACCTGAGAATGTCAACATTAGCTGTTACGTGACTTGTTAAATATATCACTTATGGTTGACAAGATGTCTTAAGGTCAAAAGAGGTTTGCGAACCACTGAGGTATGAAACCACCTGACTCAGAATGGTGCGTTAAATTCCAGAGGGCACAAATGAAATGAGTCTATACTGGAGAACATTTCAGTACAGGTTGCATAATGGGTTGCCTGTTGATGGTTTGTCATAGAGTCGAGTGGCAAGTGTTGATCAGATAGTTAGAACCAGACACATCGAATCAACAGAGCCTCATCATTCATGCTGCATACCCTTGATCAAGGACACAACCTCAATTAGTTAGTTAGGTGTGCACCCATGATTTATGATTGGTTCATTTGAATATAAAAGCTGTATGCAATTTCATCCAATTAAATAAGATGATTAATAGAAATGCTATATATGAGTATATCGTAGATGTGTTCTCTTTGATTTCTCTTTCATTAACAGTTTCATACATTGTCGATTCTGCACACTTGGCGTGTTTTTTAAATAATCCAAGCGTGATGTTTAACCTTGGTTTTTTCCCTTCTCAATAATGTTATTATATCATCTGCTTGTCTCTCATACCACCTTTCAGGTATGACATTCAACAATGTCTCATCCTTCTGTTGCATAATGCATACATGCAACCCCCTAGCACATCTCTCAATCTCTCTCTCACACCACACACACACACACACACACACACACACACACACACACACACACACACACACACACAGATACACACAGCTAGGGCAAAAAAACACTGTTAGCGAGAGTTGAGAGAAAACACTCTAGCTATTGTTCCATTGTTTGATGAGGAATAACAAAACGACAAGGAATTTCCAGGCCCTGTCCCCTAATGGGAAGTAAAGTTCTACTTCTGAGTGTTCTTCTCCAAGACGTTCCCAATAACACATTGGATTCCTTCACTTATTTGTCTCTCAGGTTTTCAGTCGACTCTCTAATGTTGTCATTTCTCCCGCCATGCTTTTATTCAGGTCACTGCAAAGTAGGCGGTCGAGCTGCTTTTCTTGCTTTGCACGGACTTGGTGATCTGTGTGCAGGTATAATGTGTCTGGTCTAGGGGAAGCAGCCACCAGGACATTAAGTAGCCCCAGGTCTGCTTCCCAGGGGCAGTGATGAATGCTAACCCTGATGGGATCAATAGCACATGATGAACAGGAGGCTCTAAAGCACACAGTGTCACACTATAATCTCTCAGCGGCGTGTGTCTCTGTTTTATGTCCGCAGTGTTTTAAAACTAAAATTGATGAGATCCTGACACTAGTAGCACACACATTATGGCTGTGTGTTATAGATGGTGTTAGCTACCAGAAAGCCCTACCAGAAGGGACAATTGATATTGGTTAAGCATCTTGACACCTTCAATCCGTTAGAGAGCTTTCTGATGTTTTTCCTATGTCTGGGAGTAGATAAATTCCCCTTTCCGGAGAGCATTATAAACATGCAGTTCAGTATGTTGATCAGCGGAGGGGTTGTGGTGACCCAGGAAGCTGTTCTGTATGTAACTCAGATCCAGCAACCTGGGTCCAGAAGGGTTGGACATACAGGAACAGTGGACTCAGGCCATGTTGGATCAGGACAGGAACAATAGACTAAGGCCATTTTGGGTTAGGACAGGAACAATGGACTAAGGCCATGTTGTGTTCGGACAGAAACAATGGAGTAAGACCATGTTGGGTTAGGGTGAGGAGAACAGAAACAATTTTAACCTAGAACCCTCAAACTCAGCTCAGGACCTTGAAGCCAGCTCCACACATTTTTTCATTGCAACCCTCTAGTCAGGGACTTATTCAGACCTGGGACACCAGGCGGGTCCAATAAAGATGAGGTAGAACCGAAAACTAGCAGACTCTGGACCTGGTAGGGTGAGAGTTGACTACTCCTGCTCTAGGATTTGACCAACTCTCACTTCCTCCTTTCTCTCCCTTCTCCCCTTATCCCTCTCTCTCCTCCCTACCCTTCCTTCTCCCCTTACCCCTCTCTCTCTCCTCCCTCCCTTCCTTCTCCCCGTCCTGCAGGACTTCAGGGCAGCGGTAGCAGCGGCGGTAGGAGAGGATGGGGGACCTGTGCTGGAGGAACAGAGGCTGGGGGAGATTCTGGGCACGCTCCCTGATGTTTACACACTCCACAGCAACATCCTGACCGAGCTGGAAACACGCATCAGACTGTGGTGAGACTCCTGACACTGTGCAACCAACCCATATCTATATGTACTCTATACAAACCTAATGAACACAGAACTGTGCACTGACATTAATAAAGCCTGGACGCGTCCCTGTTTCAAGTGCATCAGGTTGAATGGTTGACTTATGCTGCAGTATGATAGTTTGCCTCACGGTTCAGGAGTTTAGGAGGTGTTGGCATGTTTCGTTGCCTGCCAACTGTTATTGAATAACGCCACTGACAAGCAGGCCTCCAAACCTCACCTTTTTTTGCTTGCCATCACCAGGGAGGAGAGCCAACGGGCTGTGGATGTGATCCTGTCTCGTCAGAAGGACTTTGCTGTTTTTGCAACCTATATCTCTGAGTATGACCGCAGCATGTCCTTACTGGCAGAGAGCTGCAAACTGAACCCAGCCTTCCATGACATCGTCAAGCAGTTTGAGGTAAGCAGCTAGACCTACTGTAGTTTGAGATGAACGACTACCTATAAAATCTCAATGTTGACTCTTGGTTTAAACTAACCTCTGGATATGCTATTTCGGAGCCCAGAGCTCCTGTACCTGCCAGTGTCATGCACTAACAATGTCTTTATGATGCTACAGTATCAATGTCTTTATGTCGCTTCAGTAACAATGTCTTTGTGATGCTACAGTAGCAATGTATTTATGTCGCTACAGTAACAATGTCTTTATGATGCTACAGTATCAATGTCTTTATGTCGCTAAAGTAGCAATGTATTTATGTCGCTACAGTAACAATGTCTTTATGATGCTACAGTAGCAATGTCTTTATGTCGCTACAGTAACAATGTCTTTATGATGCTGCAGTAGAAATGTATTTATGTCGCTACAGTAACAATGTCTTTATGATGCTACAGTAGCAATGTCTTTATGTCGCTACAGTAACAATGTCTTTATGATGCTACAGTATCAATGTCTTTATGTCACTACAGTAACAATGTCTTTATGATGCTGCAGTAGCAATATATTTATGTCGCTACAGTAACAATGTCTTTATGATGCTACAGTAGCAATGTCTTTAAGTCGCTACAGTAACAATGTCTTTATGATGCTACAGTATCAATGTCTTTATGTCGCTACAGTAACAATGTCTTTATGTTGCTACAGTAACAATGTCTTTATGATGCTACAGTATCAATGTCTTTATGTCGCTACAGTAACAATGTCTTTATGTTGCTACAGTAACAATGTCTTTATGATGCTACAGTATCAATGTCTTTATGTCGCTACAGTAACAATGTCTTTATGTCGCTACATTAACAATGCATTTATGAAGTGTAGAGGAACAATGTCTTTATGTCGCCACAGTAACAGTATCTTCATGTCGCTTCAGTAACAATGTCTTTATGACACTACAGTAGCAATGTCTTTATGTTGCCACGGTAACAATGTATTTGTGTTGCTACAGTACCAATGTTTTTATGTTGCTACAGTAACAATGTTTTTATGATGCTACAGTATCAAGGTCTTTATGTCGCTACAGTAACAATGTGTTTATGTCGCTTGAGTAACAATGTCTTTTTGACACTTCAGTGACAATGTCTTTATGTTACTTCAGTAACAATGTCTTTATGACACTACAGTATCAATGTCTTTATGTCGCTACAGTAACAATGTCTTTATGTCGCTTCAGTAACAATGACTTTATGACATTACTGTAGCAATGTCTTTATGACCCTACAGTATCAATGTCTTTATGTCGCTACAGTAACAATGTCTTTATGAAGCTACAGGAACAATGTCTTTATATGGCTACAGTAACAATGTCTTTTTGACACTTCAGTAACAATGTCTTTATGATGTTACAGTAGCAATGTCTTTATGTTTCTACAGTAACAATGTCTTTTTGCCGCTACAGTAACAATGCATTCATGACGCTAGAGTAACAATGTCTTTATGACATTACAGTAACAATGTGTTTATGACTGTACAGTAACAATGAATTTATGACGCTACAGTAACAATGTCTTTATGACTCCACAGTAACAATGCATTTATGGCACTAGAGTAACAATGTCTTTATGACTCTACAGTAACAATGCATTTATGTCAATGCAGTAACAATATCTTTGTAAGAGTTTCCCTTTCCATTAATAGCATTTTCAGTGTGTTACCCAGACTCCATTGGGAGTCACTGGCCTTTCAAATACTCTTCTATTCTGCTTTGCTTTCCTCTGTGGGACTGACCTTTTTAATGTGCTACTCTAATGTTTTATACCTCACCAATCCTGAACACAGACCTTTTAGTGAAGTGAATCCGTTTATCTTGGCTGTAGTATCTGAGAGAATGTCATCACTGGATGAGGAGGATAAGGCAATCACATAGTCATGTGATTGCCATATCCATCTGGAAAAAATACATACAGTACAGGCCAAAAGTTTGGACACACTTTCTCATTCAATGCGTTTTCTTTATTTTCATGACTATTTACATTGTAGATTCTCACTGAAGGCATCAAAACTATGAATGAACACATATGGAATTATGTACTTAACAAAAAAGTGTGAAATAACTGAAAACATGTCTTGTATTTTAGATTCCTCAAAGTAGCCACCCTTTGCTTTTTTGATAGCGCTGCAAACCCTTGGT
>JACXGI010005876.1:0-32454 GCA_016801175.1 Esox masquinongy
TGTGTGTGTGTGTGTGTGTGTGTGTGTGTGTGTGTGTGTGTGTGTGTGTGTGTGTGTGTGTGTGTGTGTGTGTGCGTGTTCGTGTTTTGTATTTTAATGCATTAGTTTTTGTGTAAAAGTAACCCACCAGTGATCAGTGACTCAACTGTTTTTCAAGTAGCCTTGTGGTTTGTAACATAACTCTGGTCCAGAGTATTAATTGGAAAATATATGGACAATAACAGAGAGGATATATGGAAGATAACAGAGAAGAGTGAGCAAAGGCTCACTTTTCATGCTTGTTGAAAGCAACAACCAAGCAAACAAAGTTGACAAACTCAACCCACTAACAATGGCAATTCATAAAGGAGAGAAGGATAGCTCGATGGTTAAACATCCTGCACTAATGCAGCATTTTCCAACAATCCAACATATCAGCCAATGTGGCTGCTCTGTGCTCCCACAGTAATCCTTATCTCTGTCCTCTTAGTAATCCTCATCCAGGATGTTCTGGTCTACAAGACAAACAGAATCCCCTCATCTGTTGCTACCAATCCTTTCCATGTATCTGACAACCTCTTTGCTTCCGTTTGCTTTCCCTGTTCTCTGTTTTCTTTTCTCTCTCTCTGCACCGCTGGAGCAAAGCGGATACAGTCCTACAGGGCCTTGCTCCCACACAGACCACAGAGTGATGTTAACAGAGACTGACAACATGACCCGAGACTCACTCCAGCACACAAACACACACACACGAACGCGCGCGCATGCGCGCGCACAGCCGAAACGGAACCATCGCAAACAGTGTCGGCTTTTAAGCCTTTGTCACTATTTGAAGCGGCACGTTCAAACATTTAAAGAGCCATCCAAATGAACCACGAGCAGGGAAAGAAAGACATGAAACACGCACTCGCAGTTTGACAATGGACAGCCAGATATCAGGCCCTAGGTGGCATGGCTGGTGCCACTGGCACGGTGCCTATCGCACATCCAACAGGTCTCATGGCCCTGCAGACTAGCACACTCTTCAGGGGTGTCCAGCATTTCTCCATACAGAAAAGTGAACAGAAGAGAGGAGGGCTTTATTTAGGAATCAGCCTGTCTGGGTCCGTGCTGCTTTCAGCTCCGGCGTTAGAGACGGCCTGATAGGTCCAGGGCCCTGCGGAATCCGCAGGGCCGTGGTTCCAGCCTGTCTGGCCTGGCTACTGTCACTAGGCAGCCGTTGCTATGGGTCGGTGCCAGGCCGGGCAGACGGACATGGCATGCGGCTCTCGATGGGAGGCGTACACAGCAGAGAGGCGAGAGGCAGGGGGAACATCTTAATACTTCCTGACCTTCCCGCTGCTGTCTCCTGAGACCACATTGTTCATGAAAAAGGTCTTAGCAGTTTTGAAATGTAACTCATTAAATGATCGGCCCTGTGAGCCAGCTCTCTGACATCGAGTCCTGACACACAATTCAATGAATCAAAGGCTTGATGATTAGTTGACTAATTGACTTTGTGACAGTTAATGGGTAAACTAAAATAATTTGAAACATTGTCATGTATACAAGTCTACAAAAAAAAATGGGCAGTAAAACTGGACAGAAGATATTGTAATCTCATGCTACCCGAGCTCTTAATTGTCAATTTCACATGTCCGCTATTAATAACAACACCACCGCCCAGTAAAGCCACACTCGGGCTTATACACTCAGAATTTAAGCCAGGATAAGACAACACCCCAATGCAGTCTATTACAATTCTTGTGGAGGGTGAGATATGCTTGTGTTGCTATGAGATATCCTCCACCCTGGCTGTTTCTCTCTTTCAGCGCTCGTCTCAGTGGTCATACAGTCGTCAAGCTGAAATTGTCATTAGGATCACCAACTTTAGTAACACTTGTACAAGAATGCTAAACTGAGGGAATAGGGGCCAAGCTAATTCAACACATCGTTCCCTTGAATGACTTCCAAGAACCGTTCCATCCAAGTCCATAATTTAGCTGATTGAGTGAAGGGGACTTGCTTTCATTTAGATAATTGGAATTGAGCCTCAACTCAGGCACTCAGAGGAGTATGTTTCTCTGGCTAACAAACCTCAAATAGCGTGCACGCACCCGGCCAGACAAAAGGGGTTTGCTGGAGTGTGATGAAGCAAGGCAACCCTCTCTAACATCCCTTCCACTAACCTGGGTGGTGCAGAGCCAATGTGGCAATGTGACAATGCTCTCTGGCACTGTCAGTATGCAGCAACCAGAATACAAACCTGGGTCGCAATCATGCCGCTGCACTGCTTTTCCATCTATTCTAAACCAAACACACACAACATATACGTTTGAAAGCACACAGTGTCTGTTGTTTGTGGTTGGTTGTCACGAAAACCTATACATATGGAAAATGCAACGTGGTGGTTAGTCGCAACACAAATGAAGAGCAACTAAACACAACGAGATATGCAACAGGTGTTAAACACTTGACAACAAGTTGCACCTTTTACCAAAAGACTATCAAGCGTATACCAATACTGACTTTCAAACTATCCGCACAACCTAAATCAAGGACATGACTGGCATGCAGGATGTGTGAAACATGCAATTCCTTCTAGACTGATAACAACACAGTACAACGGCCATGGCTGGTGGATGTTCACAAGACACACTTAAAGACTGTGTGCTGTGATGCTTGGCTAAAGCTTTTCTGAGCGTACGTAGCTCAGTGGGGTGAGGTACTATTTATCGAATTATTATTAATGTTGTTATGACATCAGTCTTGGTTCAGTGGTCTGCTGTGATTGGTTCATGGCTCCTGAGTCTATTTCAGCTTTGCCAAAAAGTGCTTAATGACTCATAAGTAATGGTCCAGCACAGATTGGCAATTGGCTAGAAGTCCAACACAATAAGTTAAGGCCCCTGGTTCAGGCCTTTGTGTGAGACACTGCAGTCATCAGCCCTTGACTGTTTGAAGGACGGACAGTGATTGAAAGAAGAAATGAACGAGATGCCAAAAACAAAAGTTAAGGAAACTATAAATGAGCTTCAATCCAGAAGGAACTACCTACATGGTTTGCAGCAGGCTCTGCGACGCCGTGCAGCTAGCCTTTGAAGGGAAGTTCCAAAATAATCCGGGCCCCATCTATCAGTACAAAATAAAATCACGGTTGGAGATTGAAAGAATGAGAGGAAAAAGTGAACAGCAAAGTTTAGGCCATGTAATAATGACTCAATAGGTCTATTCTGACAGTGGTAGGAAGAGAGCAGTTATATCAGCCACACCCTATCTAATACACTGGGTATAGGCCTCTATATGATGTTATTATATCCAAGAGCAGCCTAGTGAGAGGAAGTTGGCTAAATATGTTGAGCTTGCATATGCCAAAGGACAATAAGACCTGATGAGTTAGAACATAATAAACAGTAGAGCTCTGCACCAGGTTTATATTCAAACCAGAGGGCCAAGGGGGGTGTGGTATATGACCAATGGCTGAAGGAGTTAACAGACATTGGGGGATATATTTTTTTGACCTAAAACAACACAAAATGCATCAAAGTTGCCTGTTTCAATCATTGATGACCCAATATTCAAAATTCAAACAATAAACCCAACAGAATTGTTTACTTATTTGAATAAACCCAACATTTATTTTGTTTTGAACTAAGACTAAAAACAAGTAATAACAATTTTGAGAGATGATACAACCTGTAGCCAAGCAGCCATGTGTTATGAGAATGAACACATTCAAGCAGAACTTTAAACTGGGATAAAGGAGTCGATTACATTGGCAAATAAAAATAATAAAAGTGGGCCCCTGAGTTGAGCAGGGGTTAAGTTTACTGACTCGCACATGTCATCGGGACCAACAGTTTGAATCCTGGATGCAGCATACCAACAGTACACGGAGGTCCTGTAGAGGACGTCTCAAAATGGCCAAGGTGGATGTTGATCAGTTCTGCCTTGCTTTGTAGTTTTCTTGCGACTCCTTGTGGTGGGTCTGGTGACTGCAAGCTCAATCGTGGTTGCTGGCGAATGCGCGCTTGTTCAATGCAAATTATATGTGCCATTAAATATTTCCTGGCTTAGTGAGCAGTGTGATAGCAAACAGAACAGCCTGGCCAGAAACATGACACAATCTTCAACACTTCTGAACCTGTTTGGGAGCTGTTGCAATGAGGCAAAGTCATAATTGTGAATTCATCTTGAAATATATAAAAAAACATACATATATTACATTTTGCTGAGTATATTTTTCTACTAATTCCTTATAATTTCATGTGGATTTATAAAAATGGTAGGTAGAGAAGGGAAGATAAGGAAAGATGTATACTAAACCAAGATAGCACATAAGCTGTCATTTCCAATGGAGACTAATGAAGCTGAAGGGAAAGATCCTGTGAAAGGACGGTGTTCTTCAGTTCTTCACATATTTAACTTTTGGGAAAAGAAAACAGTATTCAGATCTGCTGTTTCCTCAATGACAAAATTGTTAAATTCTGCGCCCAGTTCCATTAGCTCCATAGGGTCCCACAGCCCAACCATTTTGCTTCCTCTCCCCAAGTGACAACTTGATGCTTCAAATGTACATGTCCATCTGTGAGATGTCTCTTCAATGTGTTCACCACAAATGAGAAAAACACTGCCAGCACCCCGTTGTTAATGGAAGAGGGACCAGGTATCATGTCACCAGGTGTCCACTACTCTAAATATTCGACTCCACATGCACATGCTTACGTAAATATCTACACGTAAAGAGTATAGAGCCTTTAAGGGCTGTTCATATGCACAACACAATGCAGAGTGCCTGGATACAGCCTTATATTGGCGTATATATTAGCAGCATATACATTATATATTGGCAGCTTATATTGGCCATGTACAAACACTAAGTTGCCCTATTGTTACAAACAGGGTATCATTGTAATTAGAAAATTATGGACCGGTTTTGCAGACACAAATTAAGCCTAGCCTAGGACTAAAATAACAGGCTCAATGGAGTTTTCTACTAAACTTGATTTTTTGTCCTAGACTAGGGTCAATCTGTGTTTGCGAAACTGTCCCTAAACATTACAAAGTTATTCTGAGTCATACCCATGTTCTGTTTAATCAATAAGGCATGAGGGGGTGTGGTATATGGCCAATATACCACAGCTAAGACCTGTTCTTAGGCACAACACATAGCGGATGGCTTAGCTGTGGTATTTTGGTAATATAACAGAAACCCCAGGGACGCCTTATTGCGTTTACTGGTTACCAACCCAATTAGAGCAGGAAAAAGTGCTGTGAAGTCGTACTCATGGTATACGGTGTCATATACCACAATTATCAACCAATCAGCTTTCAGGATTCAAAGCAATCACCTTACAATGTCTGTTAAAAACTGTGGTTAAAGCCCTGTATCCCTGATTATATTGCTAATGAAAAATGTCCATATGAACAGGATATTTCTGATGGAGTGAAAATGCTACGTATGTTCACCACAGCTCAGGAGCCTGTCATAATTTCTCTGATGGGTGTGGATTATGCCTCCCACAATGTCAGTGCAAACATTTAGCCCCAGGTTTAAGATTTGCCTACAAGTCCCAATGAGTAACCACTGTTCATGTCCTGTTTGTGCCCCAATCTTATATTGGAGAAAGAACAAAAACATTTTAAAAACCTACTTCAACCATGTAAAATGCTCAAGAGGATGATAAGCAGCAGTCTACTGTCATAAATCATTTTTATGACTGTACACCCCTGCACCATTCCAGTGTTGGGGTACACCCACTCCCTTTACACAGAAATACTGCTTTTTAACATTTTTGGAAGGAAAACACTATTACTCATATGTTAAGTGATCACAGATCAAATTTGATAGAAATCTGGAAACACAGTAACTTTACTAAGTGCCATGTGTTGGTAAATAGCAAGGCAACACAAACCTACAGCTGATATACAAATAAACACAAAACAGAGCAGTCAGATGTTTTCTTTAACTGGAAAGCAGAAAGCCTGCATCCAACAATTCAGACTGTGCATTCTCTACATTAATTATTAATACACAGTCTTCTCAGGTTGTCAGAAGATAGAACTGGTCTATGTGACGCACTCTTTTTCTGGGGTTAATGAATTCAACAATCTCCTACTTTTCTAGCGTTAATAAATTCCACCTGACCACCCCGAACTCATGCCAATGCAGAGGCTGGCACACAGGAGGAGACAGCAGTTTCTGAGGCGTGATTATGTGCCTATACTGTATGTGTGGGGAATTACCTCTTCTGTCATTTACAGTATGTCCTATATAACACCCTTCCATGATCACAGTATGTCCTGTACAACACCCTTCCATGATCACAGTATGTCCTATATAACATCCTTCCATGATCACAGTATGTCCTATATAACATCATTTCCATGATCACAGTATGTCCCATATAACATCCTTTCCATGATGACAGTATGTCCTATATAACATCCTTCCATGATCTACAGGAGGCCCTATAAAATCCCTATGCCCTATCAAAGAGTTAAGTCAGCCTTTCAAACATGTAGTTCTGTCATCCTGTCATGTGGTTCTCATCATCAGATCAGTATTGAGCGGCATGGTGAACATACAGACAGAGAAGGACTTACCTGTGGTGGTTGGAGCTTCTGCAGTTGTGGTTGTGGCGTCTGGATTTAGCAGTGCGTATGTTTCTTTCTCTCTGTTCCTCCGCCTGTTCCGGTGTATGTGTGAGTGTGCTAGAGAGAAGCTGTTTACTCTGCTCTCCAGATCACTCTGCCTCTCATCCTCCCTCCCTCCTTCTCTCTCTCCCTCCCTCCTCCTCTCTCTCCCTCCCTCCTCCTCTCTCCCTGGTAATAAACAGAGAGCGCGTGTCATCCCCGATGATGCAGCATGAGAATGCCACCACATTAAAAGATCAAAGGCTAGGGAGAAGAGGAGGGGAGATGAAATGAAAGAGGGAAGACAGAAAGTGACAGGAGGGGAATTAAATGGAGAATATAGAGAGCTGAGAGCCTAATGGAGAGGGATATGGTAACAACAGCCAGGTCTGATATTAGATAAAGGAGAGAAACCGATTGTTTCGTAACAAGCATGGCCTTGGAAAACAGAATGAAGCTGCCATTGCACCAATGTATTCATCAAGTGCTTCAGAAGTCTATTTTTAGCAACACCCACACAATGACAAAAAAACAACAGTACACTTGATGTATTCATTGTTTGACGTGTTTTAACTTTAGGCAGCCTCACATCCACATCAAAAAACTGGTATCAGCAGATTTACTTTGAACATGTTTCCCCTTGCTCCTTTGATATCACAACAGAGAGGACATCCTGGAGACAGTACTGATCTCCTTATTTACTGAATCTAGAGAGTATATCCCATCACATCTCTCCCCTTCAGTGCTGTCACGCTGCTCTTTTCGTCTGGATTACCGTCTGCTCTCTTATTTCACTTTGACAAAGTTACCTACTTTGAAAAACATCACTGACTGGCTAGGCAAGGTGATTGCCAGAATGGAGCACCTCTCTCTTCCATGTTTATCTCAGCACAGCAGCAAAAATGTGGTTTCACTGAATGTAAATGATTCTCCCAAGTCAGAGCGGGGACTCCACAGCTAGACAACCTGGTACATTGGGATACATTGTGATAATATTTCAGAGAAAGTGATAGTAATAGACAGAAAATGAATACAAAAGATAGAAAAACAGTATCGCAGGGAATTTGTACACAATGAATAACAGTAAGGAATGATAATTGTGTGGCTACATACATTACCGGGAGTACACAGTCGAGATGTAGGGCGATTTTTAAGATGAGGTTTATGATCAAATAGTTCGGGATAAGGGGAGTGGGGGGAGAAGGCAAAGAGATAAATAATCAAAAGTAGCAGCGTATAGGATGAGTGTACACGTGTGTGTGCGTGTGTGTGTGTGTGTCTAGGCTGCGTCAGGATTCAGCAGTGTATGTGTTCTCTGTGAATGAGCATATGTGTGTGGGCAGAACCCCAGCGTGCTAAAACTCAGTACTTCAGGGTAAGTCCAATAAGGCACCATGAGGACAGTCCGTGTAGCCACTGATTAATCTGATATTGTTCCGTCTCATGGCTTATGGGTAGGAGCTGAACAGTTCCAGACGTGATTCACTACAGCTTGCCTTGCCTGTCAATGCAGTACTATAAAGAACAGTTCATGTCTTGGGTACCTTGAGTGTTTGATTAAATTTAGTGCCTTCTCCTGGCACCACCTGGTGTAGAGGTCCAGCTGGAGCAGAGATGATCATTACTGACACTCCCAGTACTCTTTAGAGATGCTGTCAGAAAGTAACAGTATCAGTGTGTGGTATCAGTGTGTGGTCATGCCTCACGCCGTGATCACACCTACAGGATCATAGCGTGTTGGGACACCCGATGTGCATTCATTTCCAATGGGACGCTATGTTTTGTTTTGCTAACGTTGCTATGCAGACGTAGTCGCACTGAGTTCTGTGTGCTGTCTGCACTGCTTTGGATTTATCAACCATACTCTTCAAACTGTGCGTGGAAACTGTGAATTTTGACCGTTTCCTGCCCACGTGCCCGGGTGATGCATTGCTTGCAATTCTGCGCTCGGATGTAGGTGTGATGGAGGCCGCACCCCCACAGCCTGGCTGTCTACATCCATCATGACTGAGAAGTGTCATGTGAAAGGATCGTGACGTGTCTCACAAGCAGTAAGACTGACGTATCTAAAATATACCGTCAAGTCTCCTGAGGCCAGCATCATCTGGGACACAGTCAATTCAATTAACATTAAAAAACAAACATCAGTGAATTTGACAGCTGCACTAATATTAATGGGTGACCACAGTTTTAAAATAGTTACCAGTAATTCACAACAATCTGCTGGGACTATGGCCAGGTTTGTTTTGGGGCCCGAGTTAGGTTTAGAGAATGTTCAACAAAATATAATTCAGAAGAATGGCCCGTATCTTTTTGGTTACAATAAGAGTGTTGTCTGTTCTAATGATCAATACAAAATGTTTGCAATAGAAAGGATGTCTGTGACAAACCCAGGTAGCACAGCCTTCACTTTTTACATTACGTTTTTGTCAACTGGCAGAACGCAATACATTTTGTATCAGTAAGTACATCCTATTCATTGAAGTAGCTATCAGCAAAGTCAGAGCTACAAGGAAGAGACATCATACAAAATTGCAAGAATATGTTTAGGAACGCAACGTAGCACCAAACTGACCACCACGGTGCAGGTTAGAGTGTCACTGGGGAAAAGGAGGGAGCCAGGCGCAGGATACGGAGATCAGGTTTTAATGATGTAGCCCCACAAACACTGACAAACAGCGAGTTCAGTTACAGGTGAAATTCTATATGAATAGACTTACACAAAAGAAACAATGGGTCAATGCCCGGAATAAGGGTACCGTTGAAACAGCTTATAATGTCAACATAAACATGTAATGAAGAACACAATAACACACAAGGACTAGGGGAGCAGAGGGAACAGATATACACTAGTAATGATGAAATGAGGATCAGGTGTGTGTCCTTGGTGACGGGACAGTCTGTGGTGTGTTCAAGGCAACACAATGTTGTGAGGTGTTGGGAAGCTGGTAGTACACCAGGCTGGAATATGGAACCAGGGGAATGGCGGCGGCGGCTTGAAAGCCGGTGATGTCGAACGCCGGAGCCGCCCCGGACCAGGAGAGGAGGCAGCCCCGGACCAGGAGAGGAGGCAGCCCCGGACCAGGAGAGGAGGCTGCCCCGGACAAGGAGAGGAGGCAGCCCTGGACAAGGAGAGGAGGCAGCCCCGGACAAGGAGAGGAGGCAGCCCGGACCAGGAGAGGAGGCAGCCCCGGACCAGGAGAGGAGGCAGCCCCGGACAAGGAGAGGAGGCAGCCCCGCACCAGGAGAGGAGGCAGCCCCTGACCAGGAGGGGAGGCAGCCCCGGACCAGGAGAGGAGGCAGCCCTGGTCAAGGAGAGGAGACAGCCCCAGACCAGGAGAGGAGGCAGCCCCGGACCAGAAGAGGAGGCAGCCCCAGACCAGAAGAGGAGGCAGCCCCGGACCAGGAGAGGAGGCAGCCCCGGAAGGAGACATGACATTGCACCTTGACAGCCGCTAGCTGACGATTAGCTTGGTAATGCAAATTGGACAGCATTGCTAGGGGAGTGGCGAGGCATCGTTGTAAATACCGATTTCTCCAGTCTGGAGAAAGATTAAGTCACTGATTAGTGTACACAATGGTAACAAACAGGGAGCAATTAAGCCTAATGTGTCTCATTGATCCTGCTGATAGTCCAGTTCAGTGAGCAGGAAAGACAGCCCTCTAAGGATGGAGACAGGAGACCAGGCTGGAGTGGAGAACATGCCTGCAGAGCCCTGGCAATGGACTCCATACAGAGCATTACTAATCTGTTCCATTAGTTGCCTGCAAAGAAAAGGGGGTATCATTTTAGACAGACTGTGACCTGCAGAGTGGCACAATAGATATCAGCAACGCAGCACAGCAGGGACGCTACAGTAGATTCTACATATCTGGGCTTCTTCACGTGGTTAATTTGCAGTGGGATTATAGTCTGACCCACCACAGAGACAAAACGTGTATAATTGGGGATTACTCCAATTCCGGATGTTTGTTCACTGGAGCACATCAATTCCACCACTGATCACAGCCTACACACCTCTGGATGACAGCATCATGCCCTATAGTTTTTCAGCACCTTGACAAACACATACCTAGAATATTAAATCAACCCCACAGCTTCTCTCTGCTGTCAACCTGTTCATCCGTGGTCTACAGCGAAAGAGACACATTTTCACCACCAGTGCCAGTGACAGTGGAGTGACTGCGATGGCAACAGGCAACCAGTGTCAGAGAAGGCTGAGTAATGACTCATCAGCGTGTTATGCTGAGAATGGGCAGCTCTCAGGCGGACGGGGTGGTTGGGCTCTGCTCTGATGTATTTATGGAGACCTCTTCTCTCTTGCTTGTCCACTGACCGAACACCCGACGCTACATTCAATCTCCCGACAGACACAACCAGGCATCAACTCAGACAGGGACAAGGTTGAGAGGTTACCCCCTTACATGGAAAGGACTGAATACTTTATATAGTCGGCGCTAGGTTATTAACCATGCTGTTCGTCATCAACTGGATAACCAATAGTTCTTTATCAATTTCCTTTATCACTACCTAGCTATCTGCAGCCAATTAAGAAAGAACGTTTTTGCCACATTACATAATATTGGGAGGAATATGCTCCCTCTGTCCTCCCACCCCATGGCATGGTGGGGCTGTTGAGTCTGTGCCAATGAGTGCACAGTGAGGTGGGATTATATCCATTTGAGGAGCGCTGTGGGGGCGTTCGCACAGATACGGCTAATCCTGACACCTCATCACTGCAATGTGGCTGCAATGTATGCCTCCGCTTCCCTCTCTGTGACTTCAGGTAGGAGGCCTCTGTTCTCTCCCTCACTGTGACTTCAGGCAGGAGGCCTCTGCTCTCTCCCTCTCTGTGACTTCAGTCAGGAGGCCTCTGCTCTCACCCTCTCTGTGAATTCAGTCAGGAGGCCTCTGTTCTCTCCCTCACTGTGACTTCAGGTAGGAGGCCACTGCTCTCTCCCTCTCTGTGACTTCAGTCAGGAGGCCTCTGTTCTCTCCCTCTCTGTGACTTCAGTCAGGAGGCCTCTGTTCTCTACCTCACTGTGACTTCAGGTAGGAGACCTCTGCTCTCTCCCTCTCTGTGACTTCAGTCAGGAGGCCTCTGTTCTCTCCCTCTCTGTGACTTCAGTCAGGAGGCCTCTGTTCTCTCCCTCTCTGTGACTTCAGGCAGGAGGCCTCTGTTCTCTTGTAGAATCCTTCACAGACATGGAGTTTAAGGGGAGAGAAGTGGAGAAAAAAGCAGATGCAAGGATAGTTGTGTTAACGTAGCAGAGAATATGTCTGCTCTCACAAAACTAAATCTCACTGAGTTTACCTCTACTAACCTGTCTTCATGGGTGGACTGATCAGTTTTATTAGCATGGCCTAGTTGAAATTGACAGATAAAATTATTGTTTTGATATTAAAATAACATGGCCAGAGGCCAACAAAGGTTCTTATGCAACAAAGGGTCTTACACAGCCCACTCAAAAAACTGCTATAAAGGCAGAGACCAAATGGAAGAACATTTGAAAATGGAGTGGTGAGAATACATAACTTTTAATAAGATGTAGTGTTACAAGAACAAAAAGACAACAACATCTGTCCATCATTAGTCAGATAAGGACTTTAATTAGAAGTGATGTATTAGATCAAAGCAGCAGTAATAATGTGTGCTGGATGTACGTCACTAGCCTCATTATGGAGCAGTGGTGGAGTGAAATGTAATTGGCTCACAGTGCACTTCAAGGAAAAGTGTTTGAAATGGCTAATTTCTTGGAAACAGTATAATGACAGCCACAGTCAAAAATAATACAACCAACACTGCCTGCAAACCAAAGTGAGAGAAGTGTACTTAAACACTGAAAGCATACACAACTAAGTTGGTTATAAATTCCACTGTCACAGACACTTAAACTAAACAGAAAGCAGACACTGCTGTATCAAGCTGTGTGTCAGTCCCTGGACTCCTTCCCTAACGCTAGCCTTTGTTAGCTATAATCTTTTGGCATTGACTCTCTAGTTGGCTCCAGGGAGAGCTCCATAAGTCGTCACAACACGAGACAAGATCGTCCAGAACATTCTAGAAATCAGCTATAGGGCATTTCATCACAATCTTTTGATATCTAGACAACCCAGTATCAGTTTGCTGGGTCATTGATCGAACACTTCTCTAGCCAAGTCACTTGGCTCTTTTCATGCGCAGGTCTGTGAAAAATCATTGTTCTGTATTTTTGTCAATTTGCTCATGGCTTGCCTTGTTTGATATATGGTCCTGACCACAAACCAGCTAGGCCGGTGGGTTCTGTGAAAAATAGCTATACTCAATGATTTATTTAATTTACCTCATGTTTTGTCACAGAGTTGCTCACTTATGTTGTTTATACTCAGCCACTGGTGCCATTTTTAAAGACAGAATATAAATCAGACAGGACAGCACAGCTACTCTAATGAATATTCTACTGCAAAATATTAATAATAGAAGCAGTAAATCTGTCATCTGGATATTTTTAAGTGCTTTTAATTCTCTGGCGCACTTCAGCATCCAGTGCTAACTGGAATCTTCAACCAGGAATTAAACTTTTTTTTTTTTGAATATGTTAGCCAAGATGATTATACAGGTCAATAAAACAGTGCAGTGAAGAAACTCAAAAAAGTATATAAAAACACAAGACCACAGTAACAAAAGATGAGACCATAACAACAAAACTAGATAAGTCCCCAAAATAAACAGGTAGTTCGAAATTACTTCTGTGAGCATTTCTGTATTATTTGGAAATTAGAATATACATGAAAAACACAAAACTGAAATATCATAATTGAATTAAGTCTCAAACCCCTTTTTAATAACAATTCTAAATTAGCTCAGGTGTAACCAATCTCCTAAAAAAACACATACCAAGTGAACTGGCTAAGTGTTAAATTGTAGTGATTCACATGATCCCATTACAAATTCTGAAGTTTCTGTAGGTTTCCTCTGTTAGGCAGTGAATTGCAAAGCAAATCCTCAAATATATGCACTCACAGCTTTCAAAAGAACTAAGAGACAAAGTTGTACAAAGACACAGATCAGTGGATGTGTATACAAATATTTCAAAAAACGTAGCCATTACTCAAGAAAGCACACTGGAATCCCATTCTGCAACATACCAAAAAGTGTCTGACAAAACTGAAATCGAACTTTTTGGGCATAAACCAAAATCTATCATCCAAAGAACAGGATCAGTACTGGTAAGCATGGTGATTGCAGCATCATGATAAGGGGGTGTTTCTAATGATCAAGAACTGGGACACTTGTCAGGATAGACAGGTTTATTAATGGAGCTATGTATAGCGAGGTCCTTGAGGATAAGCTGCTGTTCTCTGCAAGAAAGCTGAAACTCTGACCATCAGAAGTTCACCTTGAAACATGAAAATGACATGAAAAGACACAGGAAGAACTACAGTGGAGTGGGTAAGGAATAAAAAGGAACTGTAACAGTCCTTGAGCGCCCCACTCAGAGCCCCAAGCTAAATTCAATCAAACCGTAGTGGAATGACCTGAAGACTGCTGTCCATCATCAATGAACTGAGATCCAAGAACTTTGTCAAGCAGGATGATCAAATAAAGCCAAATCTAGGTGCGCAGACTGTAGCTGAGGGGGGTGAATATTTCCAATTGTGATATTTTAGAATTATATATTTAATCCAATGTTGTAGGATTTCCCTGTGTGGAGTAGGGTGAGCAGAACAGTGGGGGGAAAAGTGAAAATCCTTGAAACTATTTGGAAAAGTAATGAATCTGCTCACTGAATTGGCTATGAAGTTGAAATTGTTACTTGAAAGAGGTTGGATATAAGACCGTGACTACGTTGACAGAAAAGCTGGGTGTTTTGGGTACGCACTGATTGGCACACATCAGTTAAACTGAAAAAGCTAGATAGCAAACCTAATCAAATTGAAATTGGAGCACCTCAAATGTTTTTCATGTTGTATTTCCAAGGAAAGCTTGGTGCTATTTCAGAAACTGAGTCTGCAAATACACTACAGTCAACAGAACGGTCAACAGCTATGGTTGCAATAAGAAAACCTTGCTTGAAACCGCACACTGTAAGTCTTCCATCATGTTTTATTTGAAATAGTTTTTTATTACAGTAGAAGCCATAGAGAGGTCTTAATGTGGAAACAGGCATTTCCCCAGATGAAGACTAGATTTTGTTATGGTTGAGCTTGAGATGTTGCTCACATTCACAATCTGAGTGTGAAAAGGGGTATAGAGAACATTATTTGAGTGGCACACACATAGCAAAGATATAAAAGAAAGTCTGAGGATATGACAGAACCAAATTACTTTGAGGAGAGGACCTAGAATCCAGCCCTGGGGGACACCACCAGTGAGAGTCCACAGAATTAGTATACTTTGTCAGAAGTTTCAAATCTACTCAGAACCTAGCACCTCATTCAAATGCCTATGGAAAAATTCAGACAGATACATAACAGCTAACATTAGCTAGCTAAACACCTACATATAACATTACCTCTCAAAAATGTTTTGATGCAAAAGCAGTTTTTTCAACCAGCTAAACTACTCACATTTTTTCTATTTCACCATCTCTTCTGGGTGACCTCCTCTAATCTACTTAGTCTCCACTGCTATCTATTATACACATATAACACAAATAATCCTGGCCAAATCCACAAACACCTCCATTCTCAAAAAAACACATCACAGAGTATAACAGAAGTGTTGCTATTAAATCACATCATAAGACATTGTCTAAAAATTGGGCCTAGCAGTTTTACCTTATATATTTAACCTCAACCCAATCTCAGTTCCATGGCAATGGAAAAATAAGAACCAACAAGGATGATTTGAGCTGGTTCCTAAACCCCTCAATTTTTGTCCAGACTGATGAGAATGGTCCGGCGTACAAGTTACAGGAAACATTGATATAGAAGTTTTGATAATACAGTGTTTATTGGTACCCAGCCGTTGGATGTGCAGAGGGCACTCAACCCAGGATCAATAGCTACATCCCTGAGGGGAACATCAATAGCTTCTATCACATGTCTTATTTATAAACAGGACACGCAGTGGTTTAGTTTCTCTGGCACTGTTTCCAAATGTCATGGTACATACTGTGCCATGGTAGAGTATTCAAACCCTTCACCGCTTACTTACTTTTACTGAATTACTAATGGTACATTGACATTCAGATTGACTGGGCTGCTGAGGACATTCCCCTCGTTCGTTCCTGAGCCACTCCAATGTCGCTTTAGCCTGGTGCATAGATCATTGTCCTGCTGAAAGATAAATTTCCACTCAAGCTTTGGTTTTTTAAGCAGACTGAAACAGGTTTTTCTGTAGGATTTCCCTGTATTTCGCTCTATCCATGCTTCTGTCAAATAATTGTTTATGTTGTTATTTTTTATTGACAGTTGGAAGGAGAGGCTATGGAGACCGGTATGTAGAGAGATACGGGGGAAGGGTACAGAAAGTCAGTCAAGCTGGGGCTCAAACCTCTGTCGCCAGGGGGAGTGTGTGTTCACGAGTCAGGAGCTTAGACAACTACATCAGACTCCAGCTCCATACTTCCATCAATTTTAATAGGATGCCCAGTTCGTGCTGTTGGGAACCATCCCTACAGAATGATGCTGTCATCACCATGGTAGTGTGTTAAGGGATGGGCAGTCCTAAGGTTTTAGTAAATTACGGCCCAAAGCCTCTCTCTTGGTCTCATATGACCAGATCGCAATTGGGACACTCATGCTTTCAGATAGAAATTTTTATGTTACAGCCCACCAATTCTTCAACATTGGTTGGGCTGTGTTTTTTAAATTAGAAAATGTCAGCAACTTTAATGGTTCAAAGATCAGAATATTTCTTTAGGAAAATTTCTTTCATCTGTGTAAACTGGGAGCTTCCACAGTTACAGATATTTTTAAAAACGGTTTAAAACGGTTTATTTCAGTCAGTTATTAATAATTGTTTTTGAATCTTAAACAGAGTGATACATCAACATACCATTTGTAATTCGGTTAAATTACTCAATTCAGGGGTTTGAATACTTTTGTCCATTTTAGCATTTTATGCACTGGATTTGTGGCAAAGTTTTTTGTGGCAACAAAGTGTCAACATTTGGAAACAAGTGCCATGAAAACTAAACCATGGCAATGATTAACTAATTTCATTCTCCCACAGAGTGCTTACAACAGAAAGTTGAACTAAATTATACAATTACATTGTATATCCCTTTAACTATCCCTTTAACTATCCCTTGAAATCTAACAACTATCCCTTTAACCCTTGAAATCTACTGAGAAGCAATGCCTGCTACATTAGGTTAAGAGGAAAAGCACCGGCTGGTTCTTCTTGTGCATGTGTCGTTGATAACATATATCGGTCAACCCGCAAAGAAAATTCCTACTTTCTGCAAACGTTAGCTACTGGCTAACTAACTAAATCAAAGTTATGGTTGTGGTTAAGGTTAGAAAGAAGAAACGATTTGTTTGAGGTTAATTTTATGCATCACAGTATTGGGACTAATTTTATTTTAACTGTAACTACTCACAGCCTCGGCTCCTAGGGGCCGACCTGTAGGACTACCTCTAAAGTAAATTAACATTCTACAAATATTTACGTCAAATAATTTACATATGCCCCCCGAGACCAGTCTCAATATATGAAAAATAATATATACAGTATCTCACAAAAGTGAGTACACCCCTCACATTTTTGCAAATATTTGATTATATCTTTTAATGTGACAATACTGATGAAATGACACTTTGCTACAATGTAAAGTAGTGAGTGTACAGCTTGAATAACAGTGTAAATTTGCTGTCCCCTCAAAATAACTCAACACACAGCCATTAATGTCTAAACCGCTGGCAACAAAAGTGAGTACACCCCAAAGTGAAAATGTCCAAATTGGGCCCAATTAGCCATTTTCCCTCCCCGGTGTCATGTGACTCGTTAGTGTTACAAGGTCTCAGGTGTGAATGGGGCAGTATTTGATGCACACTGCATCAAATTGGTCTGCATGGCTGTCATCCCAGAAGGAAGTCTCTTCTAAAGATGACGCACACGAAAGCCCACAAACAGTTTGCTAAAGACAAGCAGTCTAAGGACATGGATTACTGGAACCATGTCCTGTGGTCTGATGAGACCAAGATAAACTTATTTGGTTCAGATGGTGTCAAGCATGTGTGGCGGCAACCAAGTGAGGAGTACAAAGACAAATGTGTCTTGCCTACAGTCAAGCATGGTGGTGGGAGTGTCATGGTCTGGGGCTGCATGAGTGCTGCTGGCACTGGGGAGCTACAGTTCGTTGAGGGAACCATGAATGCCAACATGTAATTTGACATACTGAAGCAGAGCATGATCCCCTCCCTTCGGAGACTGGGCCGCAGGGCAGTATTCCAACATGATAACGACCCCAAACACACCTCCAAGACGACCACTGCCTTGCTAAAGAAGCTGAGGGTAAAGGTGATGGACTGGCCAAGCATGTCTCCAGATCTAAACCCTATTGAGCATCTGTGGGGCATCCTCATACGGAAGGTGGAGGAGCGCAAGTTCTCTAACATCCACCAGCTCCGTGATGTCGTCATGGAGGAGTGGAAGAGAACTCCAGCGGCAACCTGTGAAGCTCTGGTGAACTCCATGCCCAAGAGGGTTAAGACAGTGCTGGAAAATAAAGGTGGCCACACAAAATATTGACACTTTGGGCCCAATTTGGACATTTTCACTTAGTGGTGTAATCACTTTTTTGCCAGCGGTTTAGACATTAATGGCTGTGTGTTGTGTTATTTTGAGGGGACAGCAAATTTACACTGTTATACAAGCTGTACATTCACTACTTTACATTGTAGCAGTGTTATTTCTTCAGTGTTGTCACATGAAAAGATATAATCAAATATTTGCAAAAATGTGAGGGGTGTACTCACTTTTGTGAGATAGTGTATATAGAGTATTCCTATTCTATTTCTTTCCCCAATGACCAGATGTTCGCCATTAAATAATGCACCAATTTTCATTTCATTAAGATTATAACCAGCAACAAAAGCAGACTAGGCCATCTATTGCACCCTATTATAACTATGTGACAGCCAATCTTTAAATTAAAAAAAGAATATTTCGATGTCAAAGTAAATCCAATGATCTTTCTCAACATCTCATATCAATTTTTAAATCACAATATGGTGATCCCATGACCCCCAAAACTGAATAACTTTGACTTAAATCGTTTGACAACCATGAACCCGTCACACCCAATCTTTTTTAAATAAAATGTCTTAGTATGGTTTGAATACTTTATCATGGCACAGCATATACCATGATATTTGGAAACAGTGCAAGAGAAACTGTGAGTGCGTGTGCTGAGTGCGTGTGCTGTTTATAAGACACGTGATAGAAACATCTTTAGTATGTGTGAGTGTGTGCTGTTTATAAGACACGTAATAGAAACATCTTTAGTATGTGTGAGTGTGTGCTGTTTATAAGACACGTGATAGAAACATCTTTAGTATGTGTGAGTGTGTGCTGTTTATAAGACACGTGATAGAAATGTCTTTAGTATGTGTGAGTGTGTGTGCTGTTTATAAGACACGTGATAGAAACATCTTTAGTATGTGTGAGTGTGTGTGCTGTTTATAAGACACGTGATAGAAACATCTTTAGTATGTGTGAGTGTGTGTGCTGTTTATAAGACACGTGATCGAAATGTCTTTAGTACGTGTGAGTGCGTGTGCTGTTTATAAGACACGTGATAGAAACGTCTTTAGTACGTGAGTGCATGTGCTGCTGAGGTTTGCATACCAACACTGAAGTGTCCTTGTGTATAATGACACAGGTAGAGCTTTTAATCAGACGCACGCAATGCGTGTGAATGTCACCTCTAGGTTAGTCAGAGACCAGGTTAACGAGTTGACAGCAGCAATAACATAACAAATACACCATTTAAACAGTGACATTGTAACCCTGCGCCCTCGGCCGGCCATAACACATTTCCTGAGGGCTTCCTGTCAATGCACTAATTACTATGCAATCACACTGCACCTCATTAGTGTGTACTGTAAACAGCAGACTGGATCAGAAACACCATTATGTAAGCCATAACAGTGCAAGTATACAAATGCGTGGATGGGTTTTTCAATCCAGAATCATCTTTGGTTATTTTTATTTCTCATAGGATGAAACTACCACTTTAATGGTCATTATTGTACACATTTTCAGTGTAATGACAAAGTCCCCTAACCAATAACCATAAAATGAAGTAGAATTAACCTTGTGCTGTGACTATAGCAAATGAAACAAGGTCCTCTGCAGACTAAAATGTTGATATAGTGAACAAGTATAAGTACATGTACAATGTAATGGAAGGCATATTTACAGCAAGTCGTTTTGGATATTACAAGTGTTAACTTATTACTTATGAAAGCTACATAATATGGCTATCATTTTAGGTTGATCTTTCCAAGGTTAAGTTGTTTTGCCTTATCTCTGATAAAATGCATGGCAATGTGTTTTGGAATACAACTCTGTTCTCAGAGTATCCTGAAAGCTTCTAGTTCTACACATGACATTCACAATTAACATAGAAACAAAAATGAAACCAATTTAAAGACATTAGCCAAGTTATGAAAATGGCAATAATTGTGCATGCGATTATTCAAACATTTTCCAGTTGGCTCTTAGCACTTGCACTCTAGCCAACAGCCCACAAACAAGAGTTGCTAGGCTAAACTGAGATTAGAATGAATAAAAGCACAATTGCTTGTCAAACAGCAGTCACAACAATTGTCACCAGAATAAGAAACCCAATAGGAGCATTAAGCCCATCACAGTGTACTTCCTGTGAAGTTCACATTTCAGCTCCATTATTTTCAGCGGTGGTAGGACAGCTGAACCACACAACTTGACGTTTGCCTTAATATTATGGCTACTCTGTCAATAACTCTACCTGAAGGCATTTCCAGAGCCATTTCCAACATTACATGACTTTACTCACACTGAAAACAAGGTTAAAAACATACATTGTATAATAACAGATTACAAATATTTACAAGCTTTTGAAAAACATTTATCAAACATACCACCTTACAAAAGATGTACAAAAAACAACAACACTTTGCTTATACAACACACATCAGTCCCATCCCAGTCCTCTGTCCTGTCCTGTGATTTGTGTTGCTTGGGGATCACCCTTAGGGCTGCAGATCAGTGATCTTCCTCTTGCGGTAGTTGAGCACCAGGCTGGAAGCAGTGAGAGTTGACGCACGGCCTCTTTCCCAGCTCTGGAAGCTGTTGAGGCCACTCTGCCCAGCCTTGAAAAGCGCCCTCTCCAGGTAATCCAGGCGCTCCACCAGGGCGGACGTGTCCTCGTTGTAGGCATTCTGGGAGGAATCCATGGTTCGGCGAAAACGACCAATAAATGTCTGGGAGCAAAGAATTTAAACCATGAGATATTTGAGGAATTCTGGTTGTCAGTGGCAATACACTAGAACACACGCCCCCCCCCACACACCTATCAAAGAAATACGAGACCTAAATTCAAGCTGCAAGCAGCGTTTACGGGTTTCATCAGCGTACCCACGGAGCCACCATCATGGCAAATTAGACATTTCCCCGTAATCAGCTCCCTCACTACTTAAACCACTTCACAAGTAAATAAAAAAGAACGCAATAAGCTTTCAATGATCTTAATTTTTTTTAGACCCCAGCCATGACAATTCATTGTAGTTTGGGAAATATAGCGCTGTTAGAACCTTGTCTGTATATGTCAAGTTACGTGCGGTCATTTTGGCACAGAGGAGTAGGGATTCAGGTGTTCTGAGAAAAATTGAGAAAATTCAATACGGCTGAAAAACCATCATGGTTGACTTCATCCGGGATAGAGGCAAATTTGTTCTGTGTTGAGGCGGACCTGGGTACCGCCCGTCACCACACGGGCTGACAGACGTGAGCTTCTGAAAATGTCCCAGCGTGTTGCTTGCTATAGCACCACCAGGTGGCCATTCTGCATGGCACTGCATGGGGGTGTAGACCAGTGCCATTTCCAATGCTGTCAAGATTCACCTTTCTACACGTTATCATCTCACAGGAATTTGCTGTTCAGTTTCTCACGGTGTAAACATCAGAATAATAACCAACGCTAACAATGCAAGAGAAAGCTTCATGAACTAAACTGTTAATGTAAACAGTCAAAAACAAATAGTCATTTATATAGCTCAAGTGAGTGAGTTAAGAGGTGCATAAAAATTTAATGAAACTCAGTCATCCTTTACGGATGCAAGAAAAAAAACTACTAATTGTCCTATTTTACTGACTAAAGTAATAGTTTTTCCAAAGATAACTGATGTGATTTGTCAGCCCAGCAACAAAACACTGCTACAACACAGGAAAAAGGACCACAATCACACAGCACCACCTGGTGGCACTGAAAGTGAATAAATAAGGAATAGTGACAAATACTGTGGCTGAGGTTGTAGAAGCGGCAGGACTGAAGTTTACAGAAGACATGGGTATCGGCAGAGATCCAGTATGATGGACAATGGCTGCAGAACCGCGGTCCATTAATAACATTCTCAGCTCCATGTACATATGCAGCTCCCGGCCAGAGTCCAGGGTTCAATACCCGTCTCCAACCTGACACCCCTCCCATTCATATTGCAAAAGAGTGTCCATTCTCCTTTAGAAGTACATATGCTTTTGAAAACTCAGTTTTGCGGCCCTGTCAATCACACTTCTTCCTTATTTGAAATCAATGATTATATTAAGAGTTAAACAATAGTATTACCCTATGATAGACATTATGACCACAACTTAAGCACATGCTTAACATCAAGCTAACAGGGCTAGCATTATAAACTGACAAAATGATGGAGATGGAGTTAACAGCATGGTTATGGTTGGGGGTTTGAAAAGTCAGCGTTGTATATAATCCCATTGGCTAGTTTACAGATTAAGTGCTGCAGAGCTCAATAAATCAAGAAGTGGATCAATATAGACATACAGAATGTACTGAGGCGCCAGGTTATCAGGTGCACCACCCGGTACACAAAAACGGATCATTCCATTTCCGTGACAGCAAGTCACGTAGCTGTGGATTGCTATATAAAGTAGGCAGACAGACATCAAGGCATTCATTTATTGTTTAGAAATGACACAGCGAATGTGCTAGGTGCGCCTGTTCCGGAATTTCAGAAATGGCCATGACAATCAAAAACCATTCAGTTAGTTAGCAGGAGTTATGCAGGACAACACAGCTCGTTGATGAGAGAGGTTGAAGGAGAATGGCAGGAATTGTGCAAGCCAACATGGCTATTGCATTAAACAAAACTAGGTTCCATTCTGAGTGGTCTGCAAAGGTCCCGGACGTCAACCCAACACACCATTCTTGGGATGAGAAGAAACTGTTCTTAGTTTGACGCCCTGATCCTATTCGTTGCTCACCACCACTGGGCGTGGGCGTGCCGCGGGGAGTACAGGCGAGGACAGCACGACCGAGCACAGGAACGTTCAAGAGGCAGCTGGAAGGGACAGCACCACCCAACCACAGCTGCCTCTTATAAATGCTGGCTTCAAAAATCAGGAAAGAGAAGCCGCCCGGGGAGAGGAGTCGAAACGAGTGAGTTACCATGTGTGCTACTCTGTGTCTATCTAGCAGGCTGCGACCGGCGACAGGAAATCATTACTGCTGGACAACAGGGAAGTTCTTAAGAGGTTGTGCTTGTTTGTGTGCTGTACCCACCTGAAGTATGGCCTGTGCTATCTCTGGATTCTCTGGGCTGTCAAAGTGCAGCATCTGTGAGCCCAGGCCGTAGTAGTAGGGCCCCATCTTGTGCAGGTCTACTACCGTTGGGTCTGCGTTGAACACAGTTCTCCAGCCCTCTTTGTAAACCTTGGGTACCTCCACTGAGACAACACGCCTCTTCCTTTCATACAAGCCCTTTGCCAGGAAAAGGGGCATCTCCATTTTTGTACCCTGAAAGACAATACAAATAAAATGTTGCTGATGATGAAATAATAAAAAAGCTTGTATACAAAAAGCCTTGTATAGTCACAAAAAAGATCTTGCCACAACTCCCTGAAAACATGCATTTTGGCCACTCACATTACAAGGCACATGACTAACATTGTATGGGGACTAGCTAGTCCAAGTAAATAATGGAATACCCAGGATCTACAGGGCAAACCCCACAAAAGCCTGACTTGCATGATTTTCTGCAGGATAATTGGACATTTATTTAAATAAAAATTGTGATTTACCATTCTGTAATAAGTATCCTATTCCTACTGATTATAATTAACAAAGCAATTTCGGAAATCCAACAAATTGTATTCATAGTTGACCTAACCAGTGGTTTCACTTGTGACTAGGTAAATTGCGCATTGTATGTGATCTAGCTAGCTGACCATCAGGAATTCCAAGTAGACAGCTAAGGTGACTAGTAGCTACATGCTGAACAGTCAACCGGTAATGAGAGGCGTATCCATTTCTCAACAGGAAGGAGCCTACCTAAATTATTCCAATACATATGTTAGACAAATCGTTTCACAGCTATAAAATTTTGTTTGCAGGGCATGTATAAACCACTAAACATCCAACAGAATCTTTGTACATTTTGCAACATAAACGTTAGGAGGAATAAATACACAGTGGCTAAACAGCAACATTATCGGGTGGAATGTTGAACGGTTTAGCTATCTAACTACAATGTTATACATTTGACAGACCTCTTGAATATCACGCGAGTCACTTGATTTTTCCAGGAATCCCAGTCGGGGAAATAAGCATTCCGTCCGACTAGGCAGCCTCTCGTGAGAAAGTAAAATGTCGTCAAGAGAGAAGAAATTATCTTCCATACCCACGCCGGGAGGCACGGGAACGTATGATTGCGTCTCCATTAAAACGAACTTTGATTAAAAAAACAGACGTTCACCAAAATCACATTAAAACGCTAAACGAGCAATCTTAGTTCTCCTGTGTGTTTACTTACGCTTTGCTTTGTTTGGCGCGAAACTTCGAAATAACCCAGACATGCGCAAAAAAAACAGCTGTTGAGTCAGGCAAGAGCAATCGATTTCAAGGACTCGGAGGTCTATACAGAGCAATACTTAAAACTCATTGTTTGCCAATTAACATAATTTAAAATATTTCTGTGCAATGTTATAATTTCTGAAGAAAAAAAGATTCCAAATCAATGTGTAAGTTTATGCAGTGGAAATTGGGTTTTAATGTAAAACCTGTAAACCTGTAAAAAAACATGAACATTTCCTAGGCACCATGCTTATGCTACCAAGGCTATTTTTCATACCACTCGGGGCACCACTAGAGGTGTTATAGGAATCAGTACAACTGTGCTATGGCAGAGTAAACATTGCTCACATGTTGTTGTTTTTTTATTCACCATTTAACTTAAATCAGTTATAGAACCCATTGCTCTCTAAGTTTGTGAGGTCTGGGGTCCAAATACTAAAGAAATAATTCACCAAAATGGGATAAACACCCAACTGAGAATCCTCAGCATGAGTTGCCTACTACGTGAAACCCACAACAATGTATGCAGAATTGAATTAGGACTTTACCCACTAGTCATCAAAATCAAGAGAAATAGCTTTTACATTTCACAACCACTTGGAGAAAGCAGCTTTAAAACTTTCTATAACAAAAAACACACAGAGAGATTGACCTAGAAAAGAGCCTCCTGAAGCTTAATTTATACTACCATGTGACTGCAGGGTACCATTTGTGTATGGATTTCACATATTTTCTTTTTTGGGGGTTGTACTTTAAAGGGGGATTTTGGCAGTTTGTGCACATTATTCATTTTCTAGCCTTCTTTCAATAAAAAGTGCACACTGACCAAAACAATTAGGTGGAAATGGAGCTGCACTTCCTTACCTCCAGCCAAATATACATTAAAGACGGTAAATCGAGTGAAGGAGATCATAGGCACAATGCTTACATGGTTGCAGCTTTCCTGTGACTAACAAATTTAACAAAGGTCTTGCTAGTTTGCCTGATAGCTACAGTAGTCAATCAATGTAATGTTTTTATAAAGACTTTTTATATCCGCAAATGTCATGAAGTGCTTGCACAGATACCTAGCCTAAAACCCCCAAAAGCAAACAACAAATTAAAGTATAATGCTAGAAAGTAAATGCCCTATAAGGTTTGGAGCTTAAGAAGAAAACTAGAGGAGCTGGACAATGAGTACAGGCCAGTGATATGTAATGAATATCTAGATTCATATGTTGGAGATAATGTGCACATCTGGTAGATGTGGAAATCAAATATGTAATTCTCCTGATTGAGGGTGTGACCTTGTCTCCAGTGCAACAGATAACTTTCGTCAAGGGCACTAGCCAACGGTAGCTAGCCACATTGTGGTTGCAGTATTGACAACAAAAATTCTAAGGCCATTTTAACACATAAGTAATTAGACTAGCAACTTCACAATAAGGTACATCTTTGTCTGGCTAGCATGTAGGCCTAAATGAGTTGAATGCATTTTCAACTGATCATTTTCCATAACAATTAGGGTATGGTCATCAGTTTACATCCCAAATGTACAAGCATGCCTTATGTGCTTGATGTGGTAATGTGAAGCACAAACCATTGCTCATATGCTGAGCACCTGTGGATGCGCAAGAATATCAAATACATTTCTTACTAGAATTTGACACCTATCAATGGCTTGTTAATTTTAATGTTAATATTAAGCGGTTGGCTATCAATTTCATTTTATAAAAACTATTAGCTTGTTATATGCTGCCAACCTTTGGTTTTACATTATTATTGTTTCTTTTAAGATTGATGCTCATTACACTGGCAAACAATAAAGTGGGGCCTGGTTAATGGGTTTACTTCTCCATGACCCCCTTTTATGTAAACCATTTCATTTTTAAGTGAGGAGTTTTGTGGGGTTACATGCATTAGCCTATTTATTGTTGTCACTGATTATAGGCTAAGAGTTTCACCTGTTTCATTGAAAATGCATTCTCGTTAGTCTGAACACAGTGTTAAGTGCATGCAATGTGGCATGTATTTCTTTGCAACCACAATAAAAGTTTCAGTGGTGAGTGATTAACTTGCAATTACTAATGTTGCCAGTGGAGGTCCTAGTGTTTCTCTTATAGGCTGTGTGTGTTTTTATGTTTGAGCTTGTGTACGTGCCTTCATGCATGCATTTGTGTAGGATTTTTTAATTTGATGCTAGAATCTGAGATTGCCTGATTACCCGTCCATATCACTCTGGCCAGACTGACATGTCTTTTAAGCATTCAATATAATGCTTTTTCTACACCACTGAACAAATCACTTTTTTATATATTTTTGTATTATTTGTTATTGTTCTGTGATTAAGCATTTTGTTAGACGGTGTATTTCGTTGACTTTATTGTTCTGAAGTAAATGTCAGGTGTCCATCACCCCTAACTGTGCTGTCACTGAATTCTACACACAATATATTGTGTACCTTAAATCAAGAGATTGTTGTTTTCACATACAAAACATGCAAATATCTCCCCACCCACATTAGGTTTATGTTGGGAAATATCTGTAAGAAAAAATAAATACTTCAATATGTTGCTTGCATAAACCCCTACAAATGCACTCTATATTTGGTAGAACCAGCTTTAACCTTTTCTTGGCAGTGCCTGATTGGGGAGAAGCAGCTTTACATTTATTGGTGCAACTGTGCTCACTTGGATAGTATTTTGTACCCTTTTGCTAATCAATGCATCATGTTCATATTGTAAAGCGTCTCTGGGTCCTTGAAAAGCGCTATATAAATATAATGCATTATTATAATTATAATTATTTGTATAACTTTATCTCTAACTTCTGTAGAATGCTCTTTGGTCTTCATTCTCTTTCAGCTTCAAAGCTTGGCCAATGATCCTTTAACAGTGGGCTTTCTTTTTATCCAGAAAATGTGACAGCAAATTTAAGGTTTCACAGGTAGAGGCCGATGATAAAGTAAATTTGTTTGTGTAGGCCATTTCTTTAATTTGTGTAAACTGGGAGCTTCCACAGCATATGCATGTTTTGTGCATAAGTATCCACAGCAATACTTATACAAGAAACATGTATAATTTTATTTTTCTTACAAATATTTCTCAACATGAAACCAATTCCACCTTACTAAATTACTAAAATATAAATGCAAAGTTCATTAACTGAGTTCTCGGCCACTGATTGCTTTTTATGAAACATAGTGTCCACTTACATTCAGTCACCTTAAAATAGTGTTCATTGTTTGTTTATTTTGACCTACAGTTTAGTCAATGGACCAATAAACAGTTAGAACTCATAACAATAATAATTAGTCCTATTTGAGGGGAAACAAATCTAACCTACTAATTATTAGGATCAGATTTAAATAGGCCTAATCCCATGATTAGCCTATTTAGAGTCAATAATCTCAATATTTCATCATATAGTGACAAACGCTATGCCATCTGTATTTTGACTTGATTATGAGCATAGAGACCCTATGACTAATTAGTCCTATATGGTTATGACAGCGTTATAGGTCATGTCTCGTCTTCTGCACACTCGTCTGACTTTACAACCAGGGGCGAGCAAGACGAGATTCGTCCTTGGTTTTCTACAACAGATAGAAAATTAGGAAAGTATTTAAAATCAACTCCTCGTGATTATGAATATAGGCCCACATAGGCTGCTGCTATAGACATAATATCCCTCTTCAGAGACGTTACATTGTTAATCCGAGTATGCGCACTGAACGCCTCCATTGTCTACCAGCTGCAAGCGTTGAGAACGAGCGCGCGGATATGAGAGTGCAGGGGAGCGGCATACGTTGACCCGATTCTCGGGGAACCGGAGTACAAGTGGATTCGGACACGTCGTTGGAAAGAGAGACTGGCAGACAGACAGCAACAGTTGTCATTGCTATCAGCTGAGTCAGTCTTAAAGACAAAATAATACATAAATGTGATAGCCTACTGCGGAGAAGCGCGACTGTCGGATTCGTTGTTGCGCTGTGTGCTTGTCATCATCCCTGTTGTGATTTAAGGCAGGCAGTCCTGTCTTTAGCTGTGAGGGAAAGCGTGTTGCGTTCGCTCATCTTTATCGTTTTTTATGTCATTCATTTGACATCCTCCTGGTATAGATTATCTTTTTTCTCCGTTGGTGTGAATCAAAACATTCAGTCGCTCATGTTCCGGTCAGGGAAATGGGCTGTTGCGTCTGTTAGACACAGCTGCTTTAGTCAGACTTGACAACCCGGATTTTTTTAGCTGCCGTTTTGTCCCTGGCAGGGGGCGAGAAGTCCACTGCAGACAGGCGTGTCGGGGGCAATTCCAGTGACGGCCCTCGACTCTCTGCGGAGCCCCCGTTTTAACAACCCCCACCCATTTTGCTCGGGTGCTTTGGATGGGGGGCAAGCAAAGTACAGCAGGGCGGCCCCGGGGTGCTTTTCCCGGTGTCTCGACGGATGACAGCGCAGTGCCACCCTCGGCCCACTTTGGGCACTACCGACCAAGTGGCACTATGGGGCTACGCAGCCGCTCAGTGAGTTCAGTGGCTGGGATGGGCATAGAACATAGTCCTGCTGTGCCCTTCGGGTTTTATACCCCCAGAGGAACAGACTCGGACAGGGCCGGAGGGGGGTCTGGCACTAACGCTGCCCATGGTAACGGCTACCAGGAAACTGGCGGCGGGCATCACACGGACAGTATGCTCTATCTGGGATCCCGAGGGTCGTTGGCAGACACCTTGCCCCTGCACATTGCACCCCGGTGGTTTAGCTCCCATAGTGGTAAGTGTCAACACAGTCAAACTGACTACACACATCACAGCTGTATGTATCAGTTATCAGGGCTTACAAATCAATGCAATGACATAGGTTTTGCATCCATGGAACTTCATTCATTTGTAAAGTGTGTGTGCGCACCCGTGTGCTTGTGTATGTGTGCATGTGTGTGCAGTAGGCCAGTAAATCGGTTCATTGGCTGTCCACCCTCCAGAATAGCAGGTTGTCTCCAATACCTTGTTTTTTTTAAATGAAGCAAGCTTTGTTGCCAAATCTGTCCTAGTTAATTAGCCGATGATTGGGGGGGGGGGCAACATTATCATCCGCTTACCTCAGACCACAATATGTCTCACTGACTGGGCTTGTCAGGGCCTGAGCCGCAGCAAACTGACGACACTGTCTCAGGTCTCCAGGCACTCATTATGAAAGTCCAACCCAGCAGCCCACAGGAGGGAAACCAAAAGTCTGGTGTCAACATCCAGACTGTTTGCCTCCCTTTTATTACTAGGCGACCCTGATTTACCTTTTATGTGACTGAAGATTTCTGTAAGCAGCGGTTAAGGGATAAATACCTGGTCCTGTGTCAAGTACAGAATTCAAACAGTTTTCAAAATGTTGAGCTTGTCTTTGCTTTTTCTTACCTCTGAAAAATGTCTGTTAAGGAGCCTTATGAAGAAAGAAGCAGTGTATGTCAGTGTAATTTTATTCAGATGTCAGATTCATAGGCTAACAGTGGTGATTGAAAGGTGAAGGCCTTGCTATGTAGACCTATGTCTGAACTTCCTTAAACTAGTCCATTCTTGACAAAAATGTGAATCATTTCTGATAGCTCTTTTGAGATCCATGTCATGTTTCTGATAAACCTGGTTTCCAGACAGAGACACCAAATCTTAAATTCGATCAATTGCAAACACACACCAGTCTGATGCGGTCACAGTCTTATCATAGTATGGATTGGACTATAGAATTGCAACATTCATTGATAGAACCATGAAAAATCTATTCTTTTGGATATTTTTCAGAGACTTCAATTTATTTTCAGTAGAGCATTGGTCAAACATCTTTTTGCCTTCATTTGATTACTCAAATCAGAAATATGCAGTCTTTAAAGCATGAAAGACCTGAGTGGGGCATGAGTAGACAAAACACATTTTTTTGCATAATGAACTATGCAGTTCATACTATAAACCACGGAGTCTGACACAACATCACATCGCAGGTCCCCGATGACAATGGAATCTACTGTAATCCTTGTGTTTTGATAACTACAGATATCACATGGGCCTCTGATTATTACCATCTGGGCTGTTTAGGCCTTCCCTTTTCCTCAGCCTTAATGATTCTGCATTAACTCTGTCAAGTGGATGACTGTCTGATAAGTCAAATCCTGGGAACGTTTGGACCCGGCTGTGAAAAGTCAACAGCGATGGGACAATTTTCCCTCCATTGATGCACTTCCTAGACAGAGGCCTCTCTGCATTGTCACCTACGGTTGTTGTTTTGCACTCTCAGATTAAAGACACCTTTAACAATGGCCTGTGTAATCTCTTTCCTGTGATAGTCACGGTGCTCAGCCACCCATCACAGAGCTAAGTAATCACTCACCAATGTGAGCAGAGCACAGCCCTGACTGCACTGTCTTAAAGCGGAAGCCAATGTAATTGTTTTCAGATTAGAGCCATAAGCAATCATTCACTTGTGAATGCCGCCATTTTAATTGAAATCTAAATAATGGTGATTAGAACACACACAATCACATACTAGTGTGTATGCACACCGCTGTGGCTGGTTTACAGTGGGAAGTGGGAAGTCTTGTAGGAGTGATGGGATTGTGGAACATCTGTGCAGAACTGTCTGGCAGCGGGAATCAACAATATAGGTCACTCTCTCAATTTATTTCTGTTTTCCCTTCCCTTCCCCTCACACACTCTCTCTCTTTTCCCTTTAGCTCGGCAAAGTGTACACAGACGTAGAGAGATACACACACACACACACACACACACACACACACACACACACTCACACACTCACACACACAGTCTACACTGGATGGCTGAGGGAGGGTTTCTGTTGCTGTGACAACCATGTTGCTTGTCACTGCTGTTTTCAAGATGCATACTTGCTGGCTCCTTACCACCCCCACAATCTCCTCACACACTAATGTCCTCAAGACACAGAGGACTAGGGAGGGAGAGACGGGTGGAGGGAGAGAGGGATGGAGGGAGCATCAGGACCAGGGTGGGAGTGAGGGATGGTGGAAGGGAGAAAAGAAGAGATCGAGGAACAGGCAGGGAGAGAGGGAGAGATAGATGACGAGGGAGGGATAGCTGCCCGACATGTTCCTCTGACAGAGGTCCTGTCACCAGGGATGTTACAGCCAGTCTTTTTTGAATGACAGCTGACAGACCTTTCTAATGAAAGGACACCACAAGTGTAAACGACTGGCCAATTAGAAAGGAGACGGGGCAGAGGCAGCGGTGACCGTTGCCATGGTGCAAGGACTAAATCCTGTCATCATACAGCCGAGACGTTCTAAAGATAACCCTCTGACATCCTTAGCAGGGGGCATTGACTCCTGTCAATCAACCACACTGACAATGCCACTGGCTAGAATGCAGTACGGTCACAGGGCGCTTTCTA
This sequence comes from Esox masquinongy, assembly GCA_016801175.1. Taxonomy (NCBI): domain Eukaryota; kingdom Metazoa; phylum Chordata; class Actinopteri; order Esociformes; family Esocidae; genus Esox; species Esox masquinongy. The sequence continues at coordinate 31,979 of JACXGI010005876.1, forward strand.
TAACATTAAGCGTTGCAAACTTAAATCTCACTGTTTCTTAGTGCTTCCCGCAGCACCACAGCTCGTTCTTCCTCCTTCACTGTGTAATAATACCCCTTTATCTCCCACACAATGATCCCTATCGCGAATACACCTTCTACCATCCTACCTGTTTCTGAGGCCACGTTATGGACTGCAATCAAAGAGTTGAACAAACACAACAATAGGTCAGTATGTCCCTCTCACTCACAGACCCCCCCCCCCCGCTTCCCCTCTCTGTGTCTTTACCTCTCTCATTCAGCTGTTTCCATGGAAACTGCTGTTCTTTCTGGTAAGGTAAAGAGTTGTCTGAGTTGCGTTTGAGTTGGATGTGATGTAATCAAATCACTGCTATCCATGTATGGGCATAATGTCCTTTATTCTGGACTAGACAGGTCTGGAGACATGATCATATGTTGAAGCGTTGAAGTGTCATCATTTGAACGTCCGTGCCCGGG
>JACXGI010005876.1:32554-44788 GCA_016801175.1 Esox masquinongy
AACATCACCCTATCCCCAATCTATAGGACTGTTAAAACATCACCCTATCCCCAATCTGTAGGACTGTTAAAACATCCAGTGATATGCTCCTGAAGCAGTCTTCTTCATGTAAAGACTCTATAGACTATAGATTGTGTTCATGGAATTCTTAAAGCAACACGGATGTGTAGGCATCCATGTCTTACAATTTAATCTACCAGAATATCAGATTTTAGTCTATATAAACCATATTGTATGATTTATGCGGAGTGCTTCGGGCGATGACACAGGATTGCTATAACTAGAGGTTAATGATTTACGAAGCAGTCAGATTTATGATTGCAGTAAAATCAAAACAAGCTCAAGATTGATGCCGAACACAATTAATTGCTTCAATTAAGGAAAGTAGGTGGCTTGAAGGGAGAGGTTGTGTCCTGATGGTCTTGAGAACACCTGGGAACTAAAGGTCTGAAAATGAAATAAAAACTAGACAACTATGTAAATACAATATCTTTTCAGTCCCAGGTTCAAGGTTATCTGCCCAAATGTTTTCTTGAATGAAAAGAGAGATTCACAGGTTGGGCTAGTTAATGTTCATAGGGCGTTATTTTTTCTGGGTGCAGTGAGGCTTGTGGCACATAAGTGAAATAATTTTCACATCCATGTCTTTGGCTTAGATATCAGCAGTTACTAACTAGCATTAAAAAACAATCTGTTTATCCACTACATCAACCCCTAGAGCTTAGGCATTTATGTGAAGGTTGAAAACACTTGTTACAACAGTCTATTGATTCAGTCTAAGTGTTATTTATAAAACAATACACTAACCGTTTGATTTAAACTCATTTGATTCTATGCATCTACTCCTTGGTTAGGTGGTTTAAGTCATAGATCCCTCTTGAGACTAATGCTTACAGTTCACCCTTAAATCCCAGTCTTTCACATTTTAAGCTCTGAAGCAGTTGAACATTATTTGAAGGAGGATATGGTTCTCTCTCACCTCTCTTCAGACACACACAGGGCGAGAGGAGGGCCCTGGTATGGGGAGGGTAATGATACTGAGGGACGAGCTATCATAATGCTGGTCGCCAATCATGGACATTTTATGAGCTTCCTAGACACAAGTCTTTTTGTAAGGTTTTGAATTCTTTATCATTGACCACGGGGAATAGGGCAGGACTGCAGAGGCATCATGAAAAATGCATGGAGCAGAGATTGAGTAGGTCGGCTCAGGTTGAGATGTGTGTCGGCTTTACGGAGTGGCGCCATGGGACGCTTTAACAGGAGCACAGTGTGACGGCTCTATTTCAACCTGCAGGAGAAGGAACATAGGTTCCGTAGCAGCACGCCGGCCACCGTGGACCTGGAATCACAGGAGGCTGGTGAGGGGAGGGCAGCTCATAATTGCGGCAATTGAGTGAATGGAATGAACCATGTGGAGACCCTGTGGGTGATCTCCATTCATTCCATGCCTTACTATGACCTTAATTCCCCAATAAAGTTGCCAACCGCCTCCTGTGATTGGATTCCCAGCTGCCTATAACAATAAGACTTCAACGGTGCACAAATTTGTAACTGAACCGAACTCCAGAAGGAACAGCTGCAATGGTAAGGGACAGTAGACCAACACTGTAGAACCCTCAAGGAATGGTAGACCAACACTGTAGAACCCTCAAGGAATTGTAGACCAACACTGTAGAACCCTCAAGGGGCGGTAGACCAGCATTGTAGAATCCTCAAGGAATGGTAGACCAACACTGTAGAACCCTCAAGGAACGGTAGACCAACACTGTAGAACCCTCAAGGAACGGTAGACCAACACTATAGAACCCTCAAGGAACGGTAGACCAACATTGTAGAACCCTCAAGGGACAGTAGACCAACACTGTAGAACCCTCAAGGAACGGTAGACCATCAATTTAGAACCCTCAAGGAACGGTAGACCAACACTGTAGAACCCTCAAGGGACAGTAGACCAAAATTGTAGAACCCTCAAGGAATGGTAGACCAACGCTGTAGAACCCTCAAGGAAAGGTAGACAAACACTGTAGAACCCTCAAGGATCGGTATACCAACATTGTAGAACCCTCAAGGGACAGTAGACCAACATTGTAGAACCCTCCAGCTTCATTTAAATGTCAAGTTTAGCAACACTTTGACATCCCAGTAGACTACAACAGCGATTGATAGAGTTGTGGATGAAACAAAATCTGTTTGTGTCCACTTCTGACGAAGGTACTGTAGCCTATGTGGCAGCTAACACCTGAAAAACATGTTGACACTGATGTACAATGGTCGAACGACCCATCGTTTTTGAACGACTTCTCATTACTGACTTGAGAGTAATGGGCCTTCTTGTAGTGATGAGTTCAACTGAATCATTCAATTGACCTGTAAGCAGCAAATATGTACAACACACATAGTCCTGACGGTTAGTGTTCTTTTTACTGAATGACTTGAAAAGATATGAGTCAGTAAAAAGACTTCAACTCCCTAGCACTAGTTAACCCATCTACGCCAACATCACCACAGTACCCTTATTCCCTTAGCAACACGGATACACTAAGAAACAACACAACTTCGTCTCCCCAATCCATTCAAGCATCCCCTAGCAGCAGTCTAATTGGGCTAAAAAAATTACAAGAGCAGTGGGTGGGTGGGTGTGGGTGTGTGTGTGTTTATGTGTGTGTGTGTAGCTGCAGATATGCGCCTGTATTCTGATTGAGAGTAATTAGTAGACGTAGTACCCATATGGTTGTAAGACAGTGTTTGTGCCATGTTTATACATTGCACTTTATTTTAGATTGTGCTCTCTGCCTAATGCATAGACAATATGCATTATATATTCTTCCTGAATTGGTATGATGTCTTTTGCTAAATAACATAAAAACTGATTTTCAGTAACTGCTGACAATACATTTTTGTACCTTGCCGAAAAACGTGACCCTCAAATCGCAATACACTACCGTTCAAAGGTTTGGGGTCACTAAGCACATTTTTTTGTCCATAAAGACAACATCAAAATGATCCAAAATACAGTGTAGACATTGTAAATGACTTTTGTACCTGGAAACGTCTGATTTTTAAAGGAATATCTACATAGGTGTACAGAGGCCCATTTTCAGCAACCATCACTCCTGTGTTCCCATGGCACATTGTGTTTGCGATCCAAGTTTATCATTTTAAAAGGCTAATTCATCATTAGAAAACCCTTTTGTGATTATGTCAGCACCACTGAAAACTGTTGTGCTGATTAAAGAAGCAATAAAACTGTCCGTCTTTAGACTAGTTCAGTATCTTCAGCATCAGCTTTTGTGGGTTCGATTACAGGCTCAAAATGACCAGAAACAAAGAACTTTCTTCTGAAACTTGTCAGTCTATTCTTGTTCTGAGAAATGAAGGCTAATCCATGTGAGAAATTGCCAGTGAACTGAAGATATCATACAACAAAGTGTAGTACTCCCTTAACAGAACAGCGCAAACTGGCTCAACCCAAAATAGAAAGAGCAGTGGGAGGCCCGGGTGCACAACTGAGCAAGAGGACAAATACATTAGATTGCCTAGTTTGAGAAACAGATGTCTCAAAGGTCCTCAACTGGCAGCTTCATTAAATAGTACCCGCAAAACATCAGTCTCATCTGGGATGCTGACCTTCAAGGCAGAGTTCTTTCTCTGTCCAGTGTCTGTGTTCTTTTGCTATCTTAATATTTTATTTTTATAGGCTAGTCTGTGATATGGCTTTTTCTTCTCAACTCTGCCTAGAAGGCCAGCATCCCGGTGTCACCTCTTCACTGTTGACGTTGAGACTGGTGTTTTGCAGGTACTATTTTATGAAGCTGCCAGTTGAGGACCAGTGAGGCATTTGTTTCTCAAACTAGTCAAAAGAAGATACTCAACTAGTCAAAAGAAGGCCAGTTTTATTGCTTCTTTAATCAGCACAACAGTTTTCAGTGGTGGTACCATAATCACAAAAGGGTTTTCTAATGATCAATTAGTGTTTTAAGATGAGAAACTTGGATTAACAAACACAAAGTGCCATTGAATCATATAGGACTGATGGTTGCTGATAATGAGCCTCAGTATGCCTATGTAGATATTCTTTTAAGAATCAGCTGTTTCCAGGTACGGTAGTGATTTACAACATTTCCAATGTCTACACTGTATTTCTGGTCAATTTTATGTTATTTTAATGGATATAAAAATAGCTTTTCCTTCAAAAACAATAGAAATTCCTAAGTGACCCCAAACTTTTGAACGGTAGTGTATGTTTGGTACCGTGGGTTAGGCTTACAATTACAACCCTCGTTTCTGGGGTGTGTATTGTCGGTATGGATTGTAAGTGTGGTTTTATCAAGGGTCCGCTCTGTGTTCATCTGAGGAGAATATCTTTGCTTATGCTTGTTTGATTCAGTCTTGTGATTAAGTGTACTCCCAATATGACATCACAGTTTCCTACAATACAATCAATCCCTCATGACTTAGTATAAACTTCCCAGCACCACCCTGGTTGTCCTACTTCATACTAGCTTAGAGACCACCAGATTCCTGAACCTCAAATCACTAACCTCTAATCCTGACTGTAATTGTAACATTTTGCTTAAATTTAACCCCCGAGCTGGAACCCCACCCCCCCACACACACACACACACACACACATTTAACACACTCTCTGTCTAAAACGCAGACACAGACATTGATCCACATTGATTCTTTTGCTCTTTATTGCACTGAATTGATTTTGGTGCGGCTTGTCGGCCCGTCGTTGTGCTCCCTTCTAGACAACCTAAAGTTCAACTTCACTAGGTCACTCTGGTACAACACATGGGGACACAATAATGTAATACAATAATGTTCCTAAGCCAGAGAGGCGGACCACTACACATGGTAGCCTAGGGCAAACAAAAACAAGTATCTGGACACACTAGCACTCCACTAGGGTAATGCGGAACATATTTTTCACCACATATTAAGATCACATATACACTACTGTTCAAAGGTTTGGGGTCACTTAGAAATGTCCTTGTTTTCCAGGAAACCATACATTAAATGAGTTTGAATAGGAAGTATAGCAAAATGTATAGGAAATGTTGTTTCCAGTAGTTCAATAAAAAATATTTTTTATTGAAATAATAATTATGTCCTTCAAACTTTGCTTTCGTAAAAGAATCCTCCATTTGAAACAATTACAGCCTTGCAGAACTTTGGCATTCTAGTTGGAGCTGTGCTTTAGGTCGTTGTTATGTTGTAGGAGTAAACCGGCTCCAATCAAGCACAGTCCACAGGGTATGGCATGGCATTGCAAAATGGATTGATAGCCTTCCATCTTCAAGATCCATTTTACCCTATACAAATCTCCCACTTCACCACCACCAAAGCACCCCCAGACCATCACATTGCCTTCATTATACTTGACAGATGGTGTTAAGCATTCCTCCAGCATCTTGTCATTTGCTCTGCGTCTCACAAATGTTCTTCTTTGTGATCCGAACACCTCAAACTTAGATTCATCTATCTATAACACTTTTTTGCCGGACCGTGTAAGCGGAGCCAGCCAAGAAGAGCGAATGTCTCTTACTGAGTGAGTGAGTGATTGATTGAGTGACTCACTGACTGAGTGACTACCTCTTGTTAAATAGCGTAGTAGTTAGGGACGTGGACCTGCAAACAGGTCCCGCGTTCAAATCTTGTCACAGTAAAATCAATTTATGCATTAGGATTTGTCCCGGATAGACAAAAACTTTGCTGGCTACAACCTTCAGTAGCTGCGTTATAGTAAGCCTAAAATAAAACTGTTTACGGTTATATTGCGACTATTTCTGGTGGATTCTCGAAGTATGCATCCGTGCATGCTTTTTGAGACAGGATTGACAAAAACTTTGCTGGCTAAAACCTTCAGTAGCTACGTTATAGTAAGCCTAAAATAAAACTGTTTACGGTTATATTGCGACTATTTCTGGTGGATTTTCGAAGTACGCATCCGTGCATGCTTTTTGGGGTAATATAGGCTAGATCAAAATCCCTTGGGCAGTAAAAGAGTAGGGGTTTCCATGATTATCTCGTCTTTTCACTTGATGAAAAAGTCAGTTATCGTCACCTATATTGATAGTTATTGTATCAATGTCATTCACGAATGAAAGAAAAACAAACATTTTTGTGCCATGAAATGAAATAGCTTGGGCAGTGTAAAATTCATCTTCAGTCTCGCTAGCAATTGCTCAATTCTTATGACTATTCCAATTAGTAAGTTAGTAGACACTAGTAAGCCTATTACTGGCTGATAAGCTGTTAAAACGGCCAGTGGCAAAAGCCATATATTTCATAGATGATATTTTTGAGGTAAACTTAATAAGAAATGTTAGTCAGTTTAACACAATGCTTAATGGTGTGTGTCGAGATGCTATACCGAATCCAGTGAGGGCAACAACAATTATCACTTTTAATTGTGGGCCGGCTGATTTAGGCTTGTCTGGTTCCCTTTCTGGTTCCAATCTTCTTCTGTCCAGTGTCTGTTTTCTTTTGCCCATCTTGATCTTTTCTTTTTATTGACCAGCCTGTGATATGGCTTTTTCTTTGCAAATCTGTCTAGAAGGCCAGCATCCCGGAGTCACCTCTTCAATGTTAACGTTGACACGGATGTTTTGTGGCTGCTATTTAATGAAGCTGCCAGTTGAGGACCTGTGAGGCGTTTATTTCTCAAACTAGACACTAATGTATTTGTCCTCTTGCTCAGTTGTGCACTGGGGCCTCCAACCTCTCTCTCTTTTCTGGTAAGAGCCAGTTTGTGCTGTTCTGTGAATGGAGAAGTACACAGCGTTGTAGTATCCTTCATTTCTCAGAACAAGAATAGACTGATGAGTTTCAGTTCTATGTTTCTGGCCATTTTAAGCCTGTAATCGAACCCACAATTGCTGATGCTCAAATAGTCTAAAGAAGGCCAGTTTCATTGCTTCTTTAATCAGCACAACCATTTTCAGCTGTGCTAACATAATTGCAAAAGGGTTTTGTAATGATCAATTAGCCTTTTAAAATGTTAAACTTGGATTAGCAAACACAATGTGTCATTGGAACACAGGAGTGATGGTTGCTGATAATGGGCTTCTGTACTCCTTTGTATATATTCCATTAAAAATCAGTCGTTTCCAGCTATAATAGTCATTTACAACATTAACATTGTCTACACTGTACTTGTGATCAGTTTGATGTTATTTTAATGTTGAAAACATGGAAATTTCTAAGTGACCTCAAACTTTGGAACAGTAGTGTACAAACAGTAACATTCTATAATGTCACACATTTAAACCGTCTCTCTATCACACAATACAATTACATTATAATGTGTAGTTAAAACATAGAGAAGATTTGTACATTCACAACCAAAGGAATTAGTCATTTGTGAAAATTCGGTGGTAATGCAGATTGGGAAAGTGGACATACCACAAGTTTTCTTGTACTTGGGAACAGTACCAGCTCTAAACAAACAAGTGTGAACAGGAAGTTTGAACTCCCTCAGTTGTACAAATCAAGAACACAAAAACAATAATTAGCTAGAGCAAGATGACTTAAAATGAAATGAGTGAACAGTAAATAAACCTTTAATTAAACAATCTCATCTTGTAGCTGGCTGTCAAAATTACATTTGAGACAAATCACTCAACTATAAACCCCATGAAGATAATGGAATGCTTCCATGATTGAGGTTTTTATGTTTTATTTTGAAATACTGTGCCTGTTTCTGAAAAGATGATGCCAGTTTAGATAATGAAGGTCTTCTCTTATCTTAGTCTTTTCAGTAGTGATGGGAAATTCAAATCTTTTTACCGATTCTGAACATTTCAAGTCATGAAAAAGAACAAAATCTTTTGGCACGCTTAGTTTATGTTAGTCAGTAAAGTTCAGAGCATGCGTGAGAGTAATTATTCTTCAAGCCTCTCGTTAACGACTTGTTCTACATAAGGGGCTTTGTTGTAGTGTGAAAGTCTGCTTTAGAAAATATACATTTGCGACTGCCAGACATACATGTTAAAGTATTTCATGGTACATTTCAAATAAGGTCTAGTTGGAACAGTTTGGAATGTGAACTGCTTTTTCCTGACTGGAGAGTTTAACTTGCACATATCGTTTGTGAGCTGCAGCATCTGCACAAATGATTCCTTCTCGAGTTTTTTGTGAAGTGACTGTGTTTACTCTGTGTTTTTGTAATACAAAGCTGTCTATTCAATAATAAATAAATTACAGTTGTTATTACACCATGCATTAGACAGTAGGTCAGTGTTCGGGAAGAGTATATTTTTCTACACACGTGCAAAACATATGGTCGGAGCCCTGATCTGTAGAAATAGGTATGTCAGATAGGTCAGATGTTTAAACACATATAGTACCAGTCAGAAGTTTGGACACACCTACTCATTTAAAGGTATTTCATTATTTTTTACCATTTTTCACATTGTAGGATAATAGTTTAGAAATAAAAACTATGAAATAACGCTTATGGAATCATGTAGCAACCAAAAATGTCTTAAACAGATCAAAATATTTGGCATTTTATCATCCAGGTCCATGAGGTAGTCACCTTAAATGTATTTTATTTTACAGGTGTGCCTTGTTAATTTATGGAATTTCTTACTTTCTTAATGTGTTACGGTGGGTATACAGAGGGTGACAATGTAGGGTTGGTGTTAGGGGTGTCGCAATATACAGGTATTGATATCATGTTAATAATACACATATGATAATATTGTATTTACTAGGACGAAACTGACATTGTATTTTTCCAAAAGCTCCTCTCGGTTTTTCAATACCTTATTCATGTCACCTATAGACAAACGATGCATGTGCTTAAACTACGAGTCTGGGCCTATACACTGGCATTGAACTTTGAAATCAACTTGTTAGCCCCACTCGAACCCCCAGGAGAGATACGCAAAGACGTGGCATTTTTTTGCCTATTCACTTGGAGAAAATGCCTTTTCACTATCCATTAAGGATAATCGCTCTTTTTGTACCCACTTTTTCTATTTTTTTTAATTTGTACAATTATGGTTACAGACTCTCCACCTCCCTACACTCGTATTTTGAGTGTTATTCATTTGCCAAAAATTAGACGAAACACACAATAAACAGTTGAAGATGAATTTGACTGTTAACATTATTATTATTTTTATCTTCAAATTTTCTATAGATATCACTATAATATTGTTATCGTGAATTCTTTTGGCCATGATAATCGTCTAGTGAAAATCTGATATCGTGACAGCCCTAGTGAGTATGCAGAAGATTATCATTATGTCTGTACTGTAGTGGTCCATAATATGGCAAGAACAGCTCAAATAAGCAAAGTGAAACAACAGTCCATAATTTCTTTAAGACATGAAGGTCAGTCAATCTGGAAAATTTCAAGAACTTTGAAAGTTTCTTCAAGTGCAGGCGCACAACCCACCAAGCGATATGATGAAGCTGGCTCTCATGAGGACCATCACAAGAAAGGAAGTTACCTTTGCTGCAGAGGATAAGTAAATTAGATTTATCCAGTCTCAGAAATCAGCAATTGACTGCACCTCAGTTTGCGAAATAAATTCTTCACAAAGTTCAAATAACAGGCACTTCTCAACATCAACTGTTCAGAGTAGACTGCGTGAATCAGGCCTTTATGGTCAATTTGCTGCAAAGAAATCACTACTGAAGGATGCCAATAAGAAGAGACTTGCTTGAGCCAAGAAATGTGAGAAATTGACATTAGACTGGTGGAATTCAGTTTTTTGGTCTGATGATTCAATTTGATGTTTGGTTTCAACTGCTGTGTCTTTGTGAGATGCATTGTGGGTGAACGGATGATCTCCGCTTTTGTGGTTCCCACCGTGAAGCATGGAGGCGGAGGTGTGATGGTGTGGGGTTGGTTTGTTGGTGACTCTGTGATTTATTTAGAATTCTAGGGACACTCAAACAGCATGGCTACCACAGCATTCTGCAGCAATACGCCATGCTATCTAGTTTGCGCTTAGTGAGACTATCATTTTTTTTCAACAGGACAATGTCCCAAAACACACTTCCAGGCTCTGTAAGGGCTATTTGATCAAGAAGGAGAATGATAGTGCTGCATCAGATGACCTGGCTACCACAATCACCCGACCTCAACCCAAATGAGATTTGGGATGAGTTGGATCACAGTGAGAAGGAAAAGCAGCAAACAATTGCTCTGTATAAGTGGAAAGACGTTCAAGACTGTTAGATAAGCATTCCAGGTGACTACCTCATGAAGCTGGTTGAGAGAATGACAAGAGTGTGCAATACTGTAAAAAATGCAAAGGGTGGCTACTTTGAAGAATCTAATATATAAAAGTATTTTGATTTTTTAACACTTTTTTGGTTAATAGATGATTCCATGGGTTATTTCATAGTTTTGATGTTGTCACTATTTTTAAACAATGCGGAAAATAGTAAAAATAAAGAAATACCATTGAATGAGTAGGTGTGTCCAAAGCTTTGACTGGTGCTGTATTTGAGTTGAACAAGTCACTTGAATCAAGTCAGTATAAATAGCCATTAAAAAAACACTTTGTTTGTGAATTTCACATCACTACTTCCCAACTCTGGGAGTCATTCTGAATGTAGGTTGCGGGTGAATAAAGACTCCAAATGTTGGATATCCCCACTCTGGCTGTATTCCAATAGGAATTACACATCACTTTGCAAGACTTGCAAGCCTAATGTGACCTGTAAACCTGTGAGTTTCAGACAGTTGTATTATGTACTTACATTTATGTAATTTAGCAGACAGTCTTATCCAGAGCAGCTTACAGAAGTAAGCTGTAAAATGTACAGTATGACTACTGCCCAGGTGTGTGGTCAGGTAGGACAAAGAAGGACATACTGTAGGCAAACTTTATTTGTTTCAGAACATAAGAGCATCTACATCCCTGTTTTACATGAAGGGCAAATGTCGAAAACACGCATGTCAGTCTGTCATGGCTTTAAGTTGTGGAGAGATGGCCTACAAATGTCGATAACCGGCATGTCAGTCTGTCATGGCTTTAAGTTGTGAAGAGATGGCCTGCAAATGTCGATAACTCGCATGTCAGTCTGTCATGGCTTTAAGTTATGAAGAGATGGCCTGCAAATGTCGATAACTCGCATGTCAGTCTGTCATGGCTTTAAGTTGTGAAGAGATGGCCTGCAAATGTCGATAACCCGCATGTCAGTCTGTCATGGCTTTAAGTTGTGAAGAGATGGCCTGCAAATGTCGATAACCCGCATGTCAGTCTGTCATGGCTTTAAGTTGTGAAGAGATGGCCTGCAAATGTCGATAACCCGCATGTCAGTCTGTCATGGCTTTAAGTTGTGAAGAGATGGCCTGCCTCATATTGGTGTTTTTGTGCGACCTGTTGAAGGTACAGACCTGTCTATTCAAACCGTTGGCACATAGTCCTGGTACAACACAAGACATGCAACCCAGGGTTGTCTTCATGTCCTTGTCCAGAATAGAGGCTGAGAAACATACAGCATTAAATAGAGCCATAACTACATGGACCTCTTTGCCACCCTAGGAAACTCAAGCTAGCATAAAACCAGTAAACTATAACTACAGCCTGTGAATACAGAAATTTTTATGTATTTTTCATTGTGTTTTGCACTGTTGTAGGTAGTCATATTAAGTAGTGATGTATATTTTATGTATTGCATTCATGTTGTGTTGTTTAGGACCCCATGAGGAGAAGCTGCTGCCTCTGTAGCAAGCTAATGGGAATCCTACTAAATACTGAAGTGACAGACAGACCTACTTTATATTCAGGGAGCGAAAGACAGACCTACTGTATATCCAGAGACAGAGAGAGAACTACTGTATATCCAGAGACAGGGAGAGAACTACTGTATATCCAGAGACAGAGAGAGAACTACTGTATATCCAGAGACAGAGCGAGAACTACTGTATATCCAGAGACAGACCTACTGTGTGTCCGGAGGTAGAGAGACAGATGTACTGTATATCCAGAGAGAGAGACAGACGTACTGTACATCTAGAGACAGACAGACCTATTGTCTGTCCAGAGACAGGGACAGATGTACTGTATATCAAGAGAGAGAGAGAGACAGACCTACTAAATATCCAGAGAGAGAGAGACAGACCTACTGTCTATCCAGAGACAGACAGACCTGCTGTTTATCCAGTGACAGACAGACCTGTTGTATATCCAGAGACAGACAGACCTGTTGTATATCCAGAGACAGACAGACCTGTTGTATATCCAGAGACAGACAGAC